>QXVZ01022509.1:0-20443 GCA_008931825.1 Phallusia fumigata | reverse complement strand
AGATGCGGGGATCTCCCTTGTTATCAACGTGAAACAGGTATTGGGGTTTTGGGGGATAAAAAGATAGTAACATTATTATTCCAAACGAATCGCATTGTACCGACAGCCTGTGATGGAGAGACTGGCGAGGTGCACAGGAGCAGATGTAGCTCGGTCGATCGATCAACTTCAAACCGTCGCGCTTGGGTCGTGCAGCAGATTTCGTGTTTCTCAACATTACAACGGTCAGCGCAGGTTCTTGTGTAGCGATGGAATTCTCTCCAAGACCCACGGGTAAGATGACGTATGCTGACGTAGCTTGATTTTCATGAGTCAGCATGTGGGAATTTTAATAATTCTTTGGAAACATTGTTCAAACTATAAACACTTCTTTATTAAACACTATCACTATATTCTTTAAAACAAACATCAATCATTAAATCTTACAATCTTACCAAATACAATTATTACTTTAACATTTTACGCTTGCTATTGCCATTAAAACTACACATGCATTTTAATCTTTTTTTATCCACATAATTTTGCGCAAAATCCTAAGTTTGTCGTAAAATTTTGTGAAACCACGCAGTAAAAATTTTACCAAATCTTGAAGAAACATGAAAAGCAGCACGACAGACTCGTACAAGTCCCTGACGCATATCGAAGGATGCAACGCTAGCAAGGGCTGCACAGTTGTCCTGCGTAAAGATCCAACTTATCTTGGTGAGAAGGAAAACGACTCACACTGTCGACGTCGGCTCTCCAGGGTCAAGGACGTTTTCCAATTCCTTCTCAAAATCATGTACCACGCAAAACTGGAGGCAAGTTGTTGTTTAAAGCTGGCTTAATTCGAAACAGGGTTCTGTGGTTGGTTCAAAAAAGCAGATTTAAAGCAATGTAGCTTCCTAAAAACTTGTTTGTTTGTTGTATTTAATCTCTTAAAGTTGAGACCACACTTATACGTGGAAGAAAATAAAGTAATTATGTTTTCTCAAATTTTCTTAAACAAGTTAGAAGGAAACGGTCGCTCGCACCTTGCCAGCTGATCCGTGATAACTATTTAATCTTTTTATAACAAAACTGAGGCTGCTGTAAACAAACATAATGGAGTGGGTTATCTTGCTTCTACAATTTTGTCAAAAAAGTAAAAGATTTATTTTCGAATCTCTTTGGNATTCTTTGGAAACATTGTTCAAACTATAAACACTTCTTTATTAAACACTAACACTATATTCTTTAAAACAAACATCAATCACTAAATCTTACAATCTTACCAAATACAATTATTACTTTAACATTTTACGCTTGCTATTGCCATTAAAACTACACATGCATTTTAATCTTTTTTTATCCACATAATTTTGCGCAAAATCCTAAGTTTGTCGTAAAATTTTGTGAAACCACGCAGTAAAAATTTTACCAAATCTTGAAGAAACATGAAAAGCAGCACGACAGACTCGTACAAGTCCCTGACGCATATCGAAGGATGCAACGCTAGCAAGGGCTGCACAGTTGTCCTGCGTAAAGATCCAACTTATCTTGGTGAGAAGGAAAACGACTCACACTGTCGACGTCGGCTCTCCAGGGTCAAGGACGTTTTCCAATTCCTTCTCAAAATCATGTACCACGCAAAACTGGAGGCAAGTTGTTGTTTAAAGCTGGCTTAATTCGAAACAGGGTTCTGTGGTTGGTTCAAAAAAGCAGATTTAAAGCAATGTAGCTTCCTAAAAACTTGTTTGTTTGTTGTATTTAATCTCTTAAAGTTGAGACCACACTTATACGTGGAAGAAAATAAAGTAATTATGTTTTCTCAAATTTTCTTAAACAAGTTAGAAGGAAACGGTCGCTCGCACCTTGCCAGCTGATCCGTGATAACTATTTAATCTTTTTATAACAAAACTGAGGCTGCTGTAAACAAACATAATGGAGTGGGTTATCTTGCTTCTACAATTTTGTCAAAAAAGTAAAAGATTTATTTTCGAATCTCTTTGGATATACAACGCAATTTTAGATTCGGATGTTTCAGCTTCTCAATTTCCGAAATTGTAAACTATTTGCAAAATCATGACCCGATTTCAGAATATATCTTATTTGTTTGCTAAATGTAACATTTACAAAACTCTCTTTAAACTGAAATTTTCGATAAATTGTTGTTTTAACCTACGCAGATTTCGTATCTGATGGATCAACAAGGGATGGCGGAATCATTTCCCGTTCCAAGTAAAAAAGATCGAAAAGCGAAAAATCCCATGACCGGGGACAGTTCTTCCGAAAATGTCTTCGTCAAATCAATGTCCGTGGAAAGTGACGTCACAGGTAGCCGTCGTGAGACGATGACGTAATTTGGTTTCGGAATTACGATTGTAACGACTTTGCTACAACGATTACATAAACTGCAACTATACAGTCGCAGTAAATAACTATTTCCACAAATGTCCACAATAACTATTTTAGTTTCAAAACAAAAACTCTTACAAAGCACATTTGAACTGAGATTTGAAAGGAATAAATTACTGGTTTCAACATTGCTAGACACAACGTCAAAGAGAATACAAATCTAAATTACAACAAAAAATCATCAAAAAACATTTTTTCTTTGCAGAGTGCTCTCAAACTGACGATTTGCAAATTCCTGCTCTCGGCAAAACAAATTGTAATTCGACATCTTCCCTCGCATCAGAAGCCCGAACCCTCACTCCAGAACATTCCGATTACGAAAGCACCTGTGACGTCANCAAATTCCAGCTCTCGGCAAAACAAATTGTAATTCGACATCATCCCTTGCATCAGAAGCCCGAACCCTCACTCCAGAATATTCCGATTACGAAAGCACCTGTGACGTCACAACCACCCACGTCACGTCCGGTCCGACTCACTCGTATCTGGATGTGACGAGCAAACCACTGGGTGGCGCTCTTTCCGATGACGTATTGACTGTTTCAAACGCCGTTTCAGCCAAGTCGATGCTCTTCAATGAATCTATGCACAGGGTGTTTTTAAGGTGAGAATTGCTGCTGTAAAGGTTTAAACAATGATCGGTTCTAATATTAAATTTTTATTTAACTAACGTCTTCCTGGTGAAATTTGTTTTAAATCTCTAATATTGTTCAACATTATGGAGTTTATAGTTTAACATGAAATATCGACAATTCCATCTATGTAGACAACATAGTAGCCATGAATAAATTCGATAATTATAAAACAAAACCGATTTTAGGTGTGGAACCGTAGTACTTCTGTACAGAATAAGTTGATTATTCTTATTTTCACGTTATAAATGTAAAGCCGTGATTTCTAAATATTCATGAGTTTGTTCACACACAATTTTTATGTGAACGCAATCCAAGTAGGGTCAGAATTTCAGAATTTTTCGAAACAACCTCCCATATTTCATCAGCACTTCCCCATTCATTGATCCCGATCTTCCATATCTCCTCACACTGGCTGGCGAAAACTCCCCGCTTAGAAATTATCTCCCATCTACATTGTTCTGGTCCGATCTATTCTGTAACCAACCGGGACTTACAGGTCAAACCTGGACAAAATGTGTAAGTACTGTCGATGGGCAAACTGGCTGGATAGTTTGTTATGTTTTGGCAAATGGCTTGTCTCGGTTTTATTCTTTGACATTTTCTAAATTGTTTTAGAACCGACATCGAACTGAGAGCACAGATCGCCTCGATGAAATGGAAACTGACAATTCCTCGTTCAGAAGTCGGTAGGTTCGAGTTTTGATAACACCAGCCATACCATAAGTGGTCACACGAAACGGAAACATCTTTATTTCTTCTTGAAAATGTTTTACTTCGGCATCCAAAAAGCCACATTTGACTTGTGTCACATGAGGCCAACCACATATGGATCGATGTCGAAGTAAAGCGCGTTTATTATTCTCTTCTGCAAAATCTGAAAGTTATCTTAGAGAATTTTGATGCCAAAGGATTAATCTGTCCCCGGGGTCTCGGCTTCTCTTTAAAAACTATTTGCTTTGAATCTGATAGGTGTGGAATTGTACAAAATATCGGACAGAATTTCTTTTTCTCGTCATAATCAGACGTTTCTTTTCCCGTAGATCTGGAACATCGGAGAGTTATGGTTTGCCACAGAACATGTGGAGAACCCCCGCACACCAAAAGTCGTTTGACAACGAGGCAGCCGCAAGTTCTTATGAGGAAATGCTGCTTAGCATGGAAACCGACGAACATCTCATGGATAAGGTGAAGATACAATTCAGTACTTGTGTTTAAAATATTTTCCTTTTCAACAAACGCTTCCTGTTGTTGACAACATCGTTTGTTCAAACGTAGAAAATGTTTTGTGGTTTACTGTCGTGGGTTCGAATCCCACCGCAGGCTACATTTTTCCAACTAACGTCTTGCTGCTTAGAAATATTTGAGGGGTCAGCTCTGTTTCGATGCCATTAGCAGGTCTGATATACTGTAATGTAAACAAAAAGTTTTGGTAACCTTCGAAATGCGTTGGTTTTTAAATCCCAAAATCATAGTTTATATCTTCAAAAAAGGGTTTTTGAATCGTAAAAGTATAAATTAGATTTGTTTTAGGAAAACGTCGGTTCTTCGTCTCGAAGTCAAACTTACAAAGACAAATCTGATGTCGGTTCTTCTGTGACGTCAAACGGATATATTCGATTGCAAAGTCAAAGTTCATTGAGAAGTAAGCTGCTGATAACAAGTTGTGAACTAGAATTTAAGTTTNGACAAATCTGATGTCGGTTCTTCTGTGACGTCAAACGGATATATTCGATTGCAAAGTCAAAGTTCATTGAGAAGTAAGCTGCTGATAACAAGTTGTGAACTAGAATTTAAGTTTTACAGAGTCTGTCTAGCTCATTCGGTAGAGCGCCCACCCTGGAAAAGCTAAGGGTGTAAGTTTAAACTTCACCGCAGGTTAGATTTTCTCCAGCTTTGCCTTCACAAGCCCCTAGTTGAGCCCCAGATGGGAAGCTTAAGCTTATACAGTGTGGAAGACAACTTGGATAGGCGTTAAAGCCAACGCACAACTTTCCAAATATTGCTAAAAATTCCAATTTCCAAAGTAATATCATCGTTAAACGTTAGTTGGTTTCTGTCTTTAAAACAAATCTCGTGTAAATGCGGTAATTCACGTCATCACGCGGTCACGTCATCACGATTCACGTCATCACGCGGTCACGTCATCACGCAGGCATCGCTTCAAAAGATGAGATGCGATTATCCACATGGGAGAAACTAATCATGCATGACGTGCTGGGCAACCGACTGGAACGGCCCAGTCACGTGACCAGTCCACCCGCCACATCGAGTCCGGTTAAGGAACGCCCGAACCGGTTCTATCCGGGTAACGACGACGATCAAGGTCACAAGATTAACGGATCTTTCGGGCAGAACAAAATGTGTTGGAAGGAAGTTGATCACGAGTTTGTTTCGATGCCACTCACAATGCCCGCTAATTCCCGGGATATGAGGGACTTGGTTTCCAACTACAGGTGATTGACAGGAATAGCTGAACCGTTAAATAATGTCCTGCTGCTATTTTTGGGGAAACCGTATGTTGCTGATGCAAGCAAATTTGTTTTTGACATTTCAAAACAACTTAAACAATACAACCTTTACAAAACGTGGATAATTATGTTGAGAAACTTGGCTGATATTTTGGGTTAACTGTAAACAACTGACCGCTTGTGTTTATTGGTCAGTTGTCTAGTTACTTGCGAATGTGCCAAGAGCTCAGGTCAATAGAAAACCTTTAAAGATGTTGCTGTGCAAACGCCTTTCCATCTTTGAATAAACCTGGTTTGTCAACAGAGCTTGCGGTTCATCTTTGCAAACAGTGAAGCCGCAATCCCCGGATGTTGAGGATGAAACTTTGGGAGCAGATCAAGATCCTGAACTCTTGGAGGAAAGTGCTGAAGATGAGAGTCTTCCTCCTCTTGATTGTCTGGATCCCAGAAACCACCAACACATATTTGTTCTCTTCAGCAGGTATCACTATGTTATGCCTGTATAATCCAGTGACTCCTAACAAACCAGTTCTCACAACCCTGTCTGTAATTATGGGTCCCCTTCCTGAAAGGGGACACATATTGTTTTCACTCTGTTTGTTTTTTGTTTTTTTTCTTTTTTTTCTTTTTTCAGCCCTGCAGCTTGTCCATGCCCTTTTGGCATGAAATGTTTGATGGATTTGGATGAAACTTTCACAGCTGGTAGATATGGTCATGGAGATGTGTCATTCATTTCGATTGACTTCTTAGCCCCAAAGGTTACCCCGCTAGCCCCCAAAAGGGTGAAATATTTCCTTGCACTATGTCTATGCACTTTGGCATGAAATGTTTGGCGGATTTGGATGAAACTTTTGCTGTTGGTAGACATGGTCACGGAGTTGTGTCATTAGTGTTGTTTGACCCCATATCCCAACGGTTACCCCACTAGCCCCCTAAAATGGGGCAAATACTTAAACAATCTCCGAATTAGATGAAATTTGGACAGTTTGCATAACATGTCATTGTGGTGCGATAATTAAAATTTTTTACCCTACAGCCCCAGTAGTTACCCCACTAGCCCGCTAAAATGGGGCAAATACTTAAACAACCTCCGAATTGGATCTAATTTGGACAGTTTGTATAACGTGTCATTGTGGTGCAATAATTAATGTTTTTCCCCCATAGGTCCAGCAGTTACCCCACTAGCCCCCTAAAATGTGAAATATTATTAAACAATTTGCAAACTTAATGTAAATTGGACAGTTTGTATAACATGTCTTTGTGGTGCACTGATTGCTTTGTTTATATCTATAGCCTGGACATGTTATCTGAAAAAGGCAATATGTAGAACTTTGCATGTGTGGGGACCCATGCGTTTCTGCCAGCAGAAACAATTATGTCATAAATAGTGCAGGTAACTATAGGACCCAATGTAAAATAATGTGGGGAATATATCATCTTTTAATATCGGGTAATAGTGTATGTAGAATATCTATATATGGTAAGCCACCCTTCTAGTTTCTAGAAAGTTTTTGTTGTTCTCATGGTTAAATAACAAAACCAGAGTATTTGAATGTTATAGATGTAACTTAGGTAAATATACGACCCAATTTGAAATTGTAACTTAGGTGACTATGCGTCCCATAAAAGTACTGAATATGAATCCTTTTTAAGCGGAGTAGCGTGTGAAATGGTAGTATGGTGAAATCCATCCATCTCTTGTGTGCAGTTACAGTATGAGATCACCGAACGCTCCCAACCCATGTGTGATTCCGTGGGCGGTTGACATTGATTTCTACCATGGCAACGACATCACATTAGGAGGATTCCTGGAGCGTTATTGCTTCAGACCGAGCTACCACTGTCCGAGTCCGACGTGCAAAAGACCCATGGTAGAACATGTGAGAAGGTACATGATATTTTCACGTGTTGTCACGATGCAAAAAACAAATCTTAAAGCACTCAGATTTCACATCTTGCAGGTTTTAATAACGTCAAAATTTTGTAGGAGGGTTATTTTTTGCCACTTGATGCGTCACGGTTAATTAAGCAATGAACATTACAATTCTTTTGCAAAATTTAATTTTTTGGCAAAATAGTGTGAGGTGCAAAAATATTTAGACATTTTTAGTCTAATTTTCAGGACATTCATTTTTAGACGTATTACCCAAACAAATAATCCGTTCATTTATTTGACGATATGGGATTTGTATTTTTCTGATCATATTACATTGTGCGCCTAAATCAGCATGTGTTCTGTATAATATTTATGCAAACAAGTCAACTGATCCAAATAATTGTTGTCCCAGCTTCGTCCATGGCACAACATGTATGAACATTGTTCTCAAGGAGTTGGCCAAACCCATCACTCTCCCTGATATCTTCTCGTGGTGCTGGGATCCCGAGACACAAGTCACCACCGGTGAGATTCCACAATCTGTTTTTAATTAGTTTGTCATCATGTCTCGGTCAATCGCCACAAAAACATTCTGTTCAGATTTGAAACCACTCTCGACGGATGCTTGGTCGATGTCGTTCGCTAAATTTCTTGAACTTCGGCTTCAAACTTACAACTCTCCTTCACATTATCAACATGTCGACGACGATTCCGATTTCACTTCCGTCCCTCCTTTCAAATCTTTCCAGTTCTTCATTTTGCGGTAAGTTGGACCCGGTCTGCTTAAATTCTAACTGTTGCTGTTGTTATATTTGTGATTGTTACCGTTGCAAAGTTTATTAGTAAATGATAGATGTCCTGGATAAGCAATATTAAACCTCCAACAGCCGCCATGTAAATGATGATTATTTAATTGCCCTTGTGCAAAAATGCAAAAAATAATTAATTAACTGTGCTGGAATACCTGAATGATTTAGTTGTTTGGCCCATCACCATGTTGAAGGATCTGTTTTCACATTCTATTATAGAATCGAAAACAGTGGGTTTGGAATCCCTGATGTCTGAAATGCTGTGCACATGTTTAAGTAACTTCCAGAGAACTTGGATAAAGTGAATACATTGTGATGCAAACATCGGATTAAATTTAAAAATTATTCATCCTCGAAAATTATGTTCGAGCTTTCAGCATCTTCTCTTCCAGTGACATAGTGGCGGCGTTTAAATGTTTTGAAATCTGCGTGTTCGACATCACTCTTCCTCCTCCATCCATCCGCTTCGACCGGAGCACGGATTGGAGGAAATCCATAGAGGGGAGGGGCGGAGCGGAGGAAGATGAAGAGGAGGAGTTGGTGGATGACAGATCGGAGTATCAGCGGATGGTGGATGAGATGAAGGTTTTGTCTAAGGTCAGTAAGACTGAGATGGGATTAGAACAATGTTCCCTCTTGTAATCTTAAAGAAATGACGCAACTCTCCAATTACACGAAGAAAGCGTTTGATGATTCGTACGTTGTAACTAAGAATGAGTTAAACCTTTTCTCATCATTGTGGGATGTTTAGCAGATTTCAGTCAAGTACAGTGCGTCAAAAACTGCTATTCCCAGTACCGGGTACTGCCTAATGGCACTCGATCCCACCTAAAAACATGATTGCGGCGTTTGTACAAATACCGAAAAATTGTAGTGTAAGACCCAACCATTCATGAAAAACTTCCACTTATAGATTGGCTATGAAGCGATGGATTCGATTCACGATATGATCGTATCGTCACGCACCAGTTACCCGCTCGATCAACCCGCTTCCGACCAATCAGATGCAGGGACGGATGTGACGTCACTCAACCAGTCCCGTGAGAAATATTTCGACGAGCTGATGACGCAGTACCAGGAAGTTCGGTATCACCTGCGGGATTTCGTCGATAAATTTCATCTGAAACTTCAGTCGATCCGGTTGGGGTGAGAATAAAACGCTTTGAAGAATTTGGTTGGGTTTGTAAAGTTCGAAAAACAATCTTTAAGATTCGATTGATGTTTATTAAATATGAACCAAATCTTAAAGTACTTGATTTAGGTAGGGAAAATTATAAACGATTCTTTTTCGGTACGGTTAATTTTGGTAAAATATAAGGAAAGATCATTAGGGATTCGATTTGGCTTGGGAAAATAGAAAACAAAATCTTTCGATCTGTAAGGCTTATTTTAAGATGAGTAAAAATATGGATATTAGATCACACGGCTCTGTTAAGTACAACGTCGACAACGATTCGATGACAACACAATTAAGACAAGAGTTGTTTGAACCATTTCTGAATACGTTGGACTTTATTTTCCAGTCAACATGAGCAACACAAGTCTTCCAATCTATCTGACACCGAAGACAATGATGGAACGGTTGCAATGGAATCTGATGTTGACACAATTAATGCAAGTTTAAATTGTTGGTGTTTATCTGTGGTTTTGGACCAAAGCACAGTTTGCATCAGGATACACTTGAACCAATAGTTTAGGAGACAGTGTTGGCAAAACATTCGGTTCATTCTGTCATCTTACTGAACCAGAATCCCCAAAATCAATGGATTCGTCGTAGACACCTGGATTGAGTATTAAGTTTCTTTTTGTCACAGGACGTTGAGGCGGCAGATGTTGAAATTGATGACGTCAGCAAAAACGAGTTGTTGTGTGGATTGCTTGAGCTGACCTGTCATATTTGTAAAGTGGTTCACGATTGGAATATTACGATGGGCGCGGTGGCAGACATGGTACGTATGGGTGTTCTGGTGTAGTTTCTCAATAACTAGCAATAGCTTCACAACCTTTGGTAAATAAACACGTTTTTAATGGTCAGAATAGTTGTGAAAGTTGTGTGTAAAGTATGACAATTTTTGCTTTTTGATGAAATGCGTAATTTTTATGGACAACCCAGCTAAGTAAATGCCTTTCAACCTATTTCATCCTTTGAACAAATAAATAAGATATGGACTAAAAATTCTGGATTTATAAATAATTGTTTTTTGCTAGTCTAGATTAGAATAACTAGTTGTTTGTAAACTTATGCAGGTTCTTCTGGCAACATACAATGTCTCGCAGTAACAGTTTACAAAGAGTTGTTGTATTTTGTATATTCCTTGTGTGGGGCCATGGGGCTAAACAGTTTATATTTTTGTGCCGTAATTTAGGATCGAGCATCACGTAGGGGGAGCAGGACAATTAACATGTACACACTGACCCCTGCTACGCCGATTCGAAAACCTCAAGTTGTCGGAACCAAAAGTAGCAAGGACACAGTTTTAAAGAAAGCCAACTCTCTTCAAACTGTCGACGAGGATGCAGAAGAAGGTGAAGGTTGTTTTCGGTTTGTTTCATTTTTTACCCTGATAACGCTGGGGAATCAACAACAGAGAGTTTTTGGATCTCATAGATTTAAATCCAAAAGTTTCGGTTTTAAAAGGTTTTTTATTTGTTGTGTTTTTTTATTCAAAGCTAAACAGTTTCCCAACTTTGTCGTGTGGCAAATGTAGCTCAAATATTTTCTTTTGTAGAAAGCGAATCATTGGTTACGTCACTGGCTGATGATGACGCGGCGAAATCCGATGAGCCCGACTCAAAACAGGAATCAACAGAAGTTGCGAATGTAAGACGCAACTTTATACAAGATTCTGTCCTTGTTGGTTCAAAGTTTATGTTTGAGGGTCACACCTTTCCACAAATAAATCTGTAATATTGTGGCTCTTACACGCCACCGTCCGGCGATGTATGTGCAAATAAGTAAGCGTGCTGTCCTCTCTGGTCAATTGCTTCAGACAGCGCTTCTCAACATTTTTATCTTACCTGTTTCTATCTTGCTACCCCTAAAACAATTATGCACTCACTGCCTACCAGCACAACTTAACTTCATTTCCATGACCTCATATATACGTCATATCTCCCCAGTCGTTGACGTCATCGGATTCCACCACAGTTGTTGACGGAGCCGCCCTTGGTAAAGAAGCGAAACCTGGTGAATAGTGTTGTAATAATCGCTGATTGTTTTTTTTTGTAATCCTTATTTTTTATCTTCATTTTTTTCAGGAAATCAACTGAAGAAACTACCAACGGAAATAAAGCCTTCCGGTGTGAAGAGAATTTCCAGAACTGCTTCTACAGGTCAGAGATGTGAAATTGTTTTTCGTTGGTGTTGAGATTCTTGACTCCATTGATTGGTTCATTAGTTCACATATTACGCAACGATTTAAGTTATTTGCATGAAACGTCATAAAGGTGGATAAACCGTGAGAATAATTAGAGGTTACGATAAACTAAAATATTCATCGAGTCAGCCTCCAAGGTAGTCATGCAACGGAACCAGAGTCTCTACTTTTCGTGTTCCAACCTAATTGACTAACCATTGCATTCAACCTACTTATGTTCGACAGTGAGTATGTATGTGAGTCATCTCCTGGCAAGTAGCAACCACACCCAGGTTCCGCCCCCCTTCCCCGCATCCGAACATTATCTTCTCCCGAACTGTGTCGCGTCACAAGTGGTGGTAAGTTCGGTTGAGCGTTGTCGATGATGCGCTGGGTCAGACAACAAGTTTTGAATTTTTTATAGTTTTGAAGGAAAACAGATATGGCGGCTGATCTATTATTACGTAATATATGTGTGACGTCGTGATACCAATATAACATCTTTTTTTGTCTTACGTCGTGATACCGCCGCGTATTTACACTGGATGCCTGGTGACTCTCAAACAAAACATTTCCTAACTGGCCGAATGCCTATTCGACGTATTTGTTGATTTCTACAAATATTTTTCAAGGTTCGCGATTCGGAACCAAGCTCTATAATCGCCTACACACTGCGGACACCCGAGTACAAACTTTACGTTAGCTCCGAGGAGACAAACGCGACCGACAAGACTATGACGCCTTCTGGTGGCGATGTGGAACAGAAAATTTCGGCCACTAGAAGCGCTGATGAGCAGTGCGAAGGTTGTGTCGAGGGGGACCCTATTATTGATCCCCCTGTTGAATTCAAAGGCACTAGTAGCTGGAAGTTGGAAGGCAAGTTGGTATTCAATGCTCTTCTGTGATGCAGAATAGTTTTTAGTTACCAATAATTGTGTTTAAGTTTTACTTTATATTTGCTTCATAAATTGATGACGTGTTTCATTGTTATGTCACAGGAAAGCTGGGGCTGACGTCATCGCCGTCTACGTCAGGGCACAGCAAGTTGCCCCACACAGAAGTTGAGTTCGGGGATTCCACCAGCAAATTTTACTGCAAAGTTTATTTCGCTACAGGTTTCAAAGCTTTGCGGGCTCAAGTAAGGTTACAAATTTTTTCACAAAAATCTAAATAATTCCAACTGACCCGTTTTGGAAGGTTCAGAATTCGTGAATTACAAGGGGAATCCCGATACATTAAGTTATCTTGAAAAAATGAGACTGTTATGTACGTTCTCCGGACTTTCCGTTATATTTCCGTTAAAAAGTACAGCTAACCCGTAAAAATGTAAAGTGTCGTTTCCTTTACAGCATGACGTCACAAACAATATAGTGACGTAAATCTTGACGAATTCTATGACGTCACATTATTGCGCCAAAGTGCCAATTATGTTTGAACTGAAATTGTTTCTCAGTTGATGAAAAGCAAAAATATTCTCTTTGTCTCAGATTCTCGATTGTTCTGAGGAGGATTACATCGCTTCACTGAATCGATGTGTTCGTTGGGCAGCAAGGGGCGGAAAGTCGGGTTCAGCATTCCATAAAACATCAGACGATCGACTTGTGCTGAAACAAATGTCCAGATTCGATCTCCACTCGTTCCTGGAACTTGCTCCGAGTTTTTTCGAATATCTGACTGATGCCTTGCAGTCGAAGGTAACAAACACCCACCTGTATCTGCTAGTTCCATTCACCAAAAGAACGTTGTAATGACAAAGTTAGCTATTTTCGTTCCATTCACCAGAAAAGCACAATAAAGACAAAATTACCCAGTTTACCTTGTTATCATACAAGTTACATGTTAAGAAATTTTTGTGGTTTGCTGCATGTTGCCACCAGGTCCTGGATGGGCTGAGGTCACAATTTCGAACCTCACCGCAAGCTAGATTTTGCTTCTTAGTTGCTCCCGGATGTGACGTTCAAGTGTGAAAGACGACCTGGATAGGCGTCGAAGCTAACGCTTGTATAACTGCCAGAGAAACATAACTTTCCGATAATAAATGTTTTAAATGCTTGTCGCAACTGCTCATATAGTGCGACAAGGTTCGATCAAAACCTATTGTGACGCAGTTGTAACCTTGGCAACAATATTTTGCGAACCAGTTACCCACTATCTGTAGAGTTAACCGATCAAACCGATATTGCTTGTCCCTTTTTGGCCTATCTATGTTATCGCCATTTTTAAACACGTTATTTTGGTTGACAGTCACCAACAGCGCTCTCGAAGATCCTTGGAGTTTATCGGGTTTCTTTCAACAACACAAGCACCAACCAATCGTTCAAACAGGACATCCTTGTCATGGAAAATCTCTTTTACAAACGAAATATCAGCCAGGTAAAAATATACAAGCTTTGTTGTGTGAACTGGTTAGAAACCAACTCTAACAAAAGTTGCAGCAGGCAGCGGTGTCTGCGATCCGACTTTCGGCAGCCTTGCCGCCGTGCCTACGTAGCTCAGTTGGTAAAGCGCAAGCGCTGTTAAGGCTCCTGTCGTGGGTTCGAATCCCACCGCAGGCTAGATTTTATGCTTTGCTTGCATTTGTATTTTTATCCTCGGCCGGCGGAACAACGCCTGAATGCGTTATGCTCACAATAATCCACCGTTGAGCTACCTGCCTCATTGCAGCATAGCGCTCCAGCACAAATGGTCGAAGGGGAAGTCGAACCCACAACCTAGCAAGCTATAGGCAGTCGGACTGACCTCCAACAAATCTTCAAATCCAAGTTACAGTTCAATCCGGTGTGATAGATGATGTAGAGCTGAGCTGGCACCAAAAGTTATCGTGCGAAATGCGGTGCTTGGCAAAACATTCGCAGTTTTGGTGGCATAACTTCCACAGCCATGAAATTTTAGTTTTCTGACTTTAGAACTTATCGACCTGAACTGCCCGGCGACATAACATCAATGCTGGCCCAATCATGCGCTTGTTTCCATTCAAGGTTTTCGATCTGAAGGGATCGGTTCGTAACAGACATGTAAAGACCGATGCAGATTCAGTTTCATCATTTTCCACATCTCCTAATCCCCTCTCCTTCTCCTCGCCGATGGGAGTCCCGGGATCAACCTCCAACATCCGGAACAACCAAGTTCTCCTGGATGAAAATCTCCTCACAATAATGAGAGATCATCCGCTCTACATACACGAACACACCAAGGTGAAACTCCCCTCAACATCATTTATTAGGACCCCCTTCCTATCATCAAACCCAGAAATGCAAATTATAGAAGTGATGTTTTGAGGTTAACAATAGGTAAATCCATGCAAAATTGCTCGCAAAAAAGGGAGGTAATGAAGAAAAGTACTTTGGTTCTTTTCCAGAAACATTCATTTCATTTCAGTCCTTTTTGTCCACTGTAAAAAACCTGGCAGCACACACAATGTTATCCCCAAAATGCTATCGTGGCATGGGGTTGCTTTAAATGATGCTTGTTTTTTTGTAGTTGCTAATTAAAAAGGCCATCACTGACGACGCACATTTTCTGTCGAGTCATGAAATTATTGATTACTCATTGTTGGTTGGAATCGACGAAGATAGAAGAGAAATTGTTGTTGGAATNCACGAACACACCAAGGTGAAACTCCCCTCAACATCATTTATAAGGACCCCCTTCCTATCATCAAACCCAGAAATGTAAAAAAAGTGATGTTTTGAGGTTAACAATAGGTAAATCCATGCAAAATTGCTCGCAAAAAAGGGAGGTAATAAAGAAAAGTACTTTAGTTCTTTTCCAGAAACATTCATTTCATTTCAGTCCTTATTGTCCACTGTAAAAAACCTGGCAGCACACACAATGTTATCCCCAAAATGCTATCATGGCACGGATTTGCTTTACATGATGCTTGTTTTTTTGTAGTTGCTGATTAAAAAGGCGATTACTGACGACGCACATTTTCTGTCGAGTCATGAAATTATTGATTACTCATTGTTGGTTGGAATCGACGAAGATAGAAGAGAAATTGTTGTTGGAATTATCGGTAAAAGTTTTCTTTCTAAATGCTTGTTTTTTTTGTGTAATCCTGTTGAACTCTGTCCTTTTAGCACTGTGTACGGAATGGAGCCAGCTAATAGTTTAATGTCAGTAAAATAACCCTGAAACAAACTATGTAATATTGCAGACTACATGCGAACTTTCACTTGGGACAAGAAGCTGGAGATGCATTGGAAATCCATAGTTCCAGCCAGACATGGAGCTCGTTCTATGCCCACAGTCGTGCACCCTGAGTTGTACCGCAGTCGATTTTGTGAAGCGATGGACCGATACTTTCAAGTTGTGCCTGACCGATGGTTTGAGATGCAAGCCTACCAGCAAAATGCTTGCCACTGAGTCATGTTTGCTTCGAAGTTTCCTCATCTAGTGAAGCATGTTGATTTTTATCTCATGAAAACATCTATGTTGCACATTCATAAAGAAGCTTAATTTTTGTTTGGTCGAGTATCAGTGCATTACACACCAACCATAAGGTGTAAAAGAGGCTAATGCTTTCAGCCAATATCCTGTCTGCTGAGGCAAAAAAATAAAAGAAGCTAACAATCTTATGTTTGACAATATACAGGTCATAGGGGATCCAAAAGCTACAATATAACTGTACTAATTGTTCCATTGATGCCTTACTAACCAAAGTTTTTGCCTTAGGTACCATTATGGTACCTAAGGGCAAGTGGCATAAAGACTGTGTTACGTTTTGTTACAAGTAAAACAAAACAGTTTAAATTCCCTCCCTAGCTTACAATGCAGTAGTACAGTGCAATAATACCTGATAATATTTAAACGAATCATTCCTGTGTCTTGCCTTGAAATTGTGTTTAACAGTGTTTGTTTGTTAAGTGCAATATGCTCAATGTGTAAAACTTGACCAGTTTTGACTTGGCTAAAAAGTTGCATTGTGTATGGAAAGAAAAGTGCTAGTGGGTAGTCTCGTCAAAAATATGTTTCGGTGCATGTCACTCAAAACCTCTTAAAGACCACAAAGGTAACTATGGTACGCTGGTGCTCACTCTGCACATAAAGTTGCTGTCATGTAAAATATATTCTCTGTGTGTAGCAAGCCTGATAAAGCATTGATGAGCAATCCTGTGTAAAATTTGCTTTTTCAGTGGTTTAATTTGCAAATTCTATGTATACCTGTTGGTTGATCCTCTTCTGTATTAAATAAAAACACAAACTTACCGTGTGTAGAATAAAGTCCCTGTTTCGTAATTTCAGCAATTGTTAAAAGTGAGGGTGCAAAGCTAATGCAGGTTTTTAAGCCAGTTCAGTAAACTAATCAAATATTAGCACAAATATCTTGAACTGTTTCAGATATGAACTTGCTGCTTGTAGCAAGCCTCTGACAAAATCCAACAAAAACATAGAATGTCTTTAAATAAAAACAACAACTTGCATTTTAGCATTATTGTAATCCAAAGCAAAACATAAACTGGGTTTCGGGAAAAAGCAGATACATAATAAATCTATCTTGTAAGTCCGGTTTGATGGGATCTTAGGTACTTTAGGTCTGGGTCTCTCTCCCTCTCTTTCAGGGGCTGGATGTGTATTTTATACTCCTCGAAGTTTTTGTTGACAGTTGTTGTCTATAAAAGGACAATAAATATATCACAGGTGCAATCGGAATGACCATTCAAATGCACAAAATACATTTTTATTCCGAATGACACAAATTCTTCCATTGATACCAGTTTTCCCCACAAGTAAAAAACAACAAGATTTTAATGATAGAATAAACCACATTTTGCCTTCACCTGTATTAGTGCACTATAATATTCAGATGTAACTTTACAACAAGTATTTCTGAAACAGTCAAAATAGTTGACAAGAGAAGCCAGAAACATAAAATAGGCATAAAAAACAGCTTACCAGATTTAAAATGTAGGCACAGAATAGCAGAGCTGGGATAACAATATAAGCTGATGGATATTTTACAGAGTAGTTATCCTTATCAAGTGCCATGTTTCGCTTCGGTGCCGATGTTGCAGGTTTTCTAAAGAACAGGCTTCGGCCTACAAGCGCAAAGAAATGGTAAGCTGTTTAAAGACTCCTTTTTGCTGGAATCAAAGTCAACTCATTCAACCAGCTAGTAAAAATCCTCTACTAGTATTTCCTGTGTCATTTTGCTATTTCCATTTGACTACATTAACTCACATGTCACATCCTGTAAGTTAATTATTTATTTGTTTTTTTCACACAAACTGGTTAAAAATAAAGATACATGTTTTTTCGCATACAAAACATTACTAAGAGTAATATATGTTTTTTTTAAACGTTAGACCATAAAATTTAAGTTTATTGTTTTTGGTAACCCAAGATTGCAGAGTAAAAACTACGTTTATTATATTCAACCTGACAGCTGTACCTGCTCGCAAGAGTGGACGCATGGTTGGTGGTTGATGTTGGTTGCAGTTTGCTAAGGTACATCCGAAAACGAAAGATTAATTTGACAAAAACCCGAAAAACTCCAGTCAACAAAACCTCAGCCTCTCTCTCGATTGACGTTACGGGTGAGTGACCTTACTGTCCCATGAGCTGGTCACGCATCATTAAGTTACCGGGAATTCACCGCATCGAAATAACAAACAAAAAAACTTAACTTTATTGTCAACATAACGAAATACAAATTAACTTCAAACTGATATAATATAGAGCTACAGATATACTAGAAAAAGTTTAATTGTTACCAGATGTACTATTTTCTTTCTTGAAACGAACAATAGTTCTGCTCACCAGCCTAAAAATTGCGAAAAATTATGTTAAGAATTACGGTTTCAACCCAGATAGCGGACATTTGCCACATTATTATTTTTTGACTTAACCCAATTGCGTTAACAAAAACGATTATAAATATATCCTAACAATATTCTTTTTAGAGCTGATGGAAAAATAAATCTTTCCATTTTTCTGTTTTAGACTTTAGCAAAACTTCTTGACATGCAAATGTGTTTTGGTGTTGTTTAACCCCCCCAAAAAACGGTTCAAAAATTACTACTCATCAATTTTCCTTATTCTGAAAACTTTGGGGTTTCAAACAAGACGAAAATGGATTATGAATTTAAACAGTTTCTTGACTCTAAACGAAGGAAAGTTGAGGATTTGTATGAATACGAAGGATGCAAAGTTGGTCGTGGTACATATGGCCATGTGTATAAAGCCATCAGCAAGGATCCAAATGAAAAGAAGGAATATGCATTGAAACAAATAGAGGGAACTGGAATTTCCATGTCAGCCTGCAGAGAAATTGCTGTAAGTGTTATGAGTGTGTTTTGCATTGTAATCAATTCTGTAGAATAGTTTTTCATATGACTGCTTTTTTATGCCAATATTACCTTTTTTAATCTAGGGGTACTTGTCACAAACATATTTTAATAACTTTTTTATGAAATGTTTTTAGCTTTTGAGAGAGTTGGAGCATCCAAATGTGATCGCCTTGCAGGGAGTATTTCTCTCTCACTCTGACAGGAAAGTCTGGCTTTTATTTGACTTTGCTGAACATGATTTATGGGTAATTTTCTTGTTGGGCCTGTTTAACAATACAAAACTTTATTCTCTTTTTCAGCAATATAAAAAAATCAGCTGAGTTAGATCACAAATGTTTAGTGTTTTGCCTGACATTCTGTTAATCCAAGTTAAAACTCTGGTATTTGCTTAATACTATCATTGTTTTGTTTTTTTCTTTAGCACATCATAAAGTTTCATCGAGCATCAAAAGCCAACAAAAAGCAACACAGCAACATTCCATCTGTCACTGTGAAATCTCTCTTGTTTCAAATCCTGGATGGGATCCACTACTTGCATTCAAACTGGGTCCTTCATCGTGATTTGAAGCCTGCCAACATCCTGGTGATGGGGGAAGGTCCAGAAAGGGGCAGAGTACGTGGGTTGTCTGACATGTCTTGTTTGGCAAACGCTGTATTAAAATTAAGTTACTTGTAAAATTACAATGTTTTTCAAAAACACTTAACTTAACATTTAACCAGTTATAATCGCACGAAGCAATACTAAAAAAATGCTTAACAGTTATCATGCTTTAAAATATTAAGTTGTTTCAGTGAGTTGTTTTTATGATCCACCTACTTCATCAGTTTGTCTACAGCTGAGTACATCTTAATCTAATATTTAACTTGTCAGTAAAGTACATAAGGACTAGGAGATTTTGTTGTAGTACTTGGCAAATACTTTATGTCAGAACTAGCTACACTCTAATTTTCTTGCAGGTGAAAATAGCGGACATGGGTTTTGCTCGTCTGNAGTAAAGTACATAAGGACTAGGAGATTTTGTTGTAGTACTTGGCAAATACTTTATGTCAGAACTAGCTACACTCTAATTTTCTTGCAGGTGAAAATAGCGGACATGGGTTTTGCTCGTCTGTTCAACTCTCCATTGAAACCTCTTGCTGATCTTGACCCCGTTGTCGTCACTTTTTGGTACCGAGCCCCGGAACTTCTACTTGGGGCTCGTCACTACACAAAAGCTATTGGTTTGTTTAAACGATAATACTTAAAAATGTTTGCACATGATAGACAGATATATTAAGTGCCATGTAAGTTTTTACCTCAAATGACCTGTGTTATATCATGTCTTCATATCCGCATTACATGCCAAGTAGTGTTGGACTCCATCACTTAACAACTTAAACCACATTTTTGTAATGTTTCTGAAACCAAATCTTGTTTTGACTTTCAGACATTTGGGCCATTGGTTGTATATTTGCCGAACTTTTGACATCAGAACCAATTTTTCACTGCAGGCAGGAGGATGTGAAGGCATCAAACCCCTACCATCACGACCAACTTGACAGGTGAATAAACATCTTTGCCTCATTTGTAATAATTAGAGGCAACAGGTTTTTAATTTGGGCATATCATTTGGTGCAATACTTGTGGTGGCAAA
>QXVZ01022507.1:0-19470 GCA_008931825.1 Phallusia fumigata | reverse complement strand
TACACGGGTTTGAATCACAACTTCTTACATCGGTGTTGTTTCCTCTGCACATCAACATTCCACGGGGTGAACCGGGACATCTCCTTGTTCGTTTTTGGGTCCCGGGTCCACAGGAGGAGCTACAAGTACCCCATGACCCCCAGTCTGCCCAATTGTTCCATATGTCACCAGATGTGGGTCTGGCCGGAATCGGTATAGCTGTAATCAACAGTTAACTTTTAAATTCCGGCCTGGAAAAAGCGACGACGAATTGATAAGAGCGTATTTTTGCGAATCGAAATTTGTAATCAAGAAGAAAAATAAATGCGGAACCAGCACCAGTTGCCATTCAATACACTGGGGAAAAATACACTTGCACATTAGCACGGCAGAGATAGGCAACATGTTTGGTTGCAGAAAAAAAGCTGACGTTAATCAAAACGTTTTATTACCTACCAGTTTGAAAGCTGCAAATCGCGACCAAGAGGATAGATAAGGTTTTCATATCACGTTTTCGGAAAGTAACACAGCAGCACCTTTTTAATAGCAAACAGTAACGTTTGTCAGTAGTTCGAAGACAAATCTAAACCGCCACGTTACATAATCACTTTGCTTGACTTCTTCTCCAAGATAGGAACCTAGGAACACAACATACAGGACTTGATTAACAATATAACTGCCAAAGAACTTGTATACAGTAATACATTGTATTGCAAACGAGTTGACAATCGCAGTTCTTTCACAATCTAGGCACAATCTAAGTTCGGTTATGTTTTTAATTAAGCTAAAAGATCACATAAACTAAACTTCTATTTCCTTGCAACTGGTATAACAGTCCTCCTCTCAGGACCCACCAGACTTAATCACTGCCTTTGGGTAACAGGTTTTCGTGCTTTTTATCCCATTAAAATTTCACATTCAGTTCAGTCATTTGACATGAATATGATCGCCAGTGCAGACCGCATACAACTTCAAGAAACAATTGCAAGGCGCCAGTAACGAGAGCGTGCATTCAAGAACTAAACAGGAAGTTGTCAGATATATTTATAGTCGACCGCAAACCTTTTGTTTGCTAATTGAGTTTCAAATGCAATGTATTATTTGTCAATTTATATTTCCTGGAAAGTCTCAATGCGTCGCTGATATGCCTCTTGCCAATTTGGCTCAGTTACAGCTGAAAAAACTGAACAAAGTCTGGGCTGTAGGGTTGTCAGATAGCTAGTGTTCCAAATAGCAAATTCAAATTGAATTTGTTTCCTTTAGACGTTTAATGTGCAAAAGATTACAACAACAACAACAACAACAACAACAACAACATTAAACACAACTTCGCTTTGTTTCACTTCAGCTTGGAAATAGCGCAAGGAAGTTAATAACAAAACCGCAACGCCGATTCTATGACAATGGTATTGTATAACAGTCGAGTTCCGTAAACTTGAGTTCCGTAAAAAATGACTTGAAAGTAATGTTTGTGAAAACCATGCAGATTTTAGTCACACTAGTTTACCCATTAAATACTTCGGGTACTTACTTTGAATATTGACACAAACAACCGTTGCCGACACATTTTAATCCAACAGCTTCTTTACATTGACATGTTGTGAACGGAAACCGAGTAAAACGAGCAACCACGCTCGGGTGGTAATCTTGCAGGCAAGTGATCAACGCAAAAGCGCCTCTCGCATAAAGCGCACTTCAAAGAAGTAAAGCATTGAAACCGCCTTGTGGTAATTTGACTAGTGCTGTCTCAGTGCACAAATGCTGTTTTTGCTTTGCTGAAAAGAAACTGTAGTCTTACCACTGTTCTAAAACAATTATCAAGTAGAAAATATTTGTCCCAATAAGTAGCAAATCTATTAACGACTGTTTTATCAAAAAATCTCTTCTTTTAACAAATTGTTGAATTCCAACAACTTATAGTCTTGCGACCTCGAGTGTCATTCATAATTCGTAACGGGGCAGACGGTAGTTTAACATTACCGAATTAACCGCGTACTTTCATTTATAGCTTAACAGAACTTAAGGCAAGCAAAGGTTGTGTAAAAAAATATATCCTATGCTGTTGCAGCGATTACATAAACCGATCCACTCAGATTCAAGCTCGTGACACATAAAAAACGCTTCAATGGCGCGCCCAATCATGCGAGACTTAAACGACCGAAATTCGTGCAGTGTAAAACCAGACAGAGCTACGCAGGATCGAGCGTGCACCTTTGTTGTTTAAATTGCGTTTAAAATCACACCTGTGACAATAACAAGATGTTTAAATGTATATTGAGGAACAAATGTTACATTGACGATATCGATAGAGTCGATCAGTTGGCAAATACCATGTCCATGTTGATTGTAAGTCCTAATCAGTGGTTCTTAAACTTGGAGCGATTAAGCGCCAGGGTTAGTTTAGTCGGTCGGGCTTATTTGGTCGACATATTGTAACACTTGCAGCTATGCGAATTTCAATGTTAAAAGATTACTGCAAAATTAAATTTCCGAAAATTTTTCATTTGTGTGACAATCCAAAAGTTAATCATATCACATGTTGGCATGATACCTAGAATTAGTTCCCTTCCTGATCGGATCTTCTACTTGTTGCTTCCACGTTTGGTCATTTTTGGATCCCAAACCACATTTTTGGAATAAAAATGTGTGCCCTTTGCTCAAACCCCCCTCCCAAACAAACATATGCGTAATACGGTGTATCTTTGCCAAAACTAAAACAACACGCCACTTTCATGTTGATGGTGTCATGGCACTGCGTTGAAGTTGGTGAAACAGGATACCACTTAACGCGAATTTGACTTCCTTCACTTCAAACTCCCGCGCAATAACAACATCCGAGGCACATCGACTAGCGCCTGACATGTCAACGTGACTCGATATTCCACTTTGTTTTGGTCTGAGGTCGTAGTAAGACTTCCAACAGAAGTCATGAACAAGTTTTTATTCTTTACCCTACCCTCTGTTCGGCTGTGCTTCTTGGGACTGATGTCTACGGTTGGCATTATAAACGTTCATGGCGTGGTATCAAGTCGTCTGTGAGGTAGGTTTATATTCGATAAAATACGAACAATTCAACACTTACAGTTTTCCGCGTACGTTCAAAAACAATAAAGCGTTTGTAAGCATGAGGTTTGAAAACTACATGGGTGCTGTGTCGGTAGCATAGAAAAAAAGTTACTTTCCAAAGAATTTTAACCCCATAATCGTGGATTTTATCATGAATAACAGTCGCGATGATCGCACTTTATAGGGTCCATGGCAGTGGTTTCGAAACGGGAAGGAATTTTAACTTTATAGTAAACGTTTATTCATGATCATCGTATCAATGGTATATGCGCAGTTGCAAGTTTATATTAGTAGTGCAAGTGTTGTGTTACGCATTTAATTGTTCTTTGATAATTCCGCTAAATATTTGGTGAGAACTCACATGTAGCACGTGAAATCCTACTTTAATTTGTGATAAACACCTTCGTACACCTCCGCAAAACTTTAAAGCTTGTCGGAGGTCCGGGAATCTTCACACAGGTGTATTGCACTTCAGTTTGTTTGTTTGTTTCTTATATTCAAATGGAATCAAATGGAATGTTTCTTTTTTTAATGGTCTAACAACAATCGTCAGAAAAGAATGATTGGGAGAAAAATTCGTTCCCTCCCTGACCGGATCTCTTACTTGTTGCTTCCACGTTTAGTCATTTTTGGATCCTAAACCTACAGTTTTGAAATAAAAAATGCGTGCCCTTAGCGCTAGCCCCTCTGCGGCAAAACACATGGTGTCTTTGCCAAAGCTAAAACAACACGCCACTTTCATATTGATGTTGATAATGGAACAATGTGCGAATACATGTTGCGCTGTGTAAATACCGGCGTAGCTAGCCTATACTGCTGAACTACAGCCGGTTCTATATCAATGCGTTTTACACACTCTATTTTAAATACATTTGGGTGTTAACGGGTTTAAAGTGCTCTTACGATAGGTTCACATAACTGAATGACATAAACGAAAAGCCCTATTACAACACATCACGTAAAATACGAAAGAACAACATGGGCATGTCGCTGTTTAGAGTGGCGCTGCATCTTAACCAAGCACTGAACGCAAATATTACAAAGTTAACAATGCGTTTTGACCATGGAAGTAAACGATTTCATTCACAACCTGAAGTTTGAGTTCGTATGCCGAAATAAACTGTTTTGCAAGCGCTTATTTAAAATTTTCACTAGTGGTCACAATATGCAAACCAGAGATTCGCCGTCATCGTACCTGTGTAACGTGTGACACCAGGTCTTCAGGAGGCGGGCGATTCATACCTGAAAACAAAACTGAAATTAGCGATCGGCTATCAATCGAACGTGCAGTAAGTAGCTGGTAAAGATATCTTTTTTAGCAGCAAGCAGCCGACATAAATGGTAAAAACACACTGAGTACCATTCTGATTCATGAAAAAAGAAAAAAAAGGAAAAAAAAAGAAAAAAAAGAAAAAAAGCCAACATGAATTTCCCACCAAGGGCCTACAAACACGATCATCTAACATGAATTTTTTTTTACCCAATAGAGATTTTTTAAAATAGTTTCAACATTGTTTCTACATAAAACGCATATATTCCTACCTATGGCCGAGGTCTAACAACAAACGTAAGAAAAGATTAAATTTTGCCGGGCACAATCGGATCATCTTTCATGGAACAAGCCCCTCTCCTCCCCCACACAGCGCAATTGTCAAAAACACAGTAGTCCCCCTAGCTGTGACAACAAACATCGGAAATGATCGACTGTACATGCTGGTTATGAATAGAACATTCGGATATGGCTGTGATATTCTAAGCAGCTCCTCTGCACAAACAACGTTTAAACATAACAAATGCATCCAACTACGAGCTAATTATGTTTCTAAAGCAAATTAGTTTGTTATTAATACAAAGATTTTTTCTAAATCAAACGTCACCCACGCGTTCCAAACTTCAGAAATAATCCATATAAACCTTAACCAAACGCCGACAAGCTGATTGCAGAAGTGTGTTTCATTTTATGTGGTGTAACCCAATACAAAATTGATCATGAAAAAGCTGCAACTTTTTGCTATTATTTTTGTTGTGGTCCTAATTGTGGCTGATGTCAATGCCTGGAGACTACGTTGGCGACGTCGGCGTCGAATTTGGAGAAGAATCGGGCGGACAGTGCGTCGGGTTGTGCGGACTGTTAGCCGTTCTGTCCCCGCTGTGATTCGGACTGTCCGTCGGGCAATAAAGTTGACTAAAAAAGGAAAATGCTACATTCTAACTGGAACTGCAATTTTGGGGTAGGATTTTTATACCGTAGGTTTTTGAAATGGAAATAGTGGTAAGCTATTTGCGTAAAATATACCTGTTGATTTAATAAGGTTGAGTTTTTAGACTCTCCTCTTCTTCTTGTTTTCCCTGAGGAAGAAATTCAAACAAAATTTGTTTGAAAGAGTCTAAATATGTCAACCACAATACTGGAGTCATGCAAATAACATGTTTGTTAATTGAAAAAACCTTTATTGGAGTGTATATGACGACTGTTAGAATAATATATAGTCAAAATACTAGCAACTGTGTAAAATATATGATTACAGATTTCGAAATAAACATTTTTTTGCAGAGACAAGGCTGTTGAGGAAATGACTGATGAGGGTGAGCTACATTAAAAAAATCGTTTTTGAAACGTTGCCCAAAGTCAGATTCACCATTGCGCCAAACTCACCTTTCGATCTTAATCCAATTACTGTGCTTTTCACTTTTTTGCGCTTCTTAACGCTTAATTTCTCTCAACAAGCGAAACAAACCCTGTTTAATACTAGAGCTGAAAAGGCTAATCAAAAGCAACTTCCCGTTTCTTATAGAATTTCAACAAATGGAACAAAGTGAGGAATTTCAGAACCTCATAAGGGAGCAGGAAGAACAATTCGCCGACGATTTTCCCGAATTCGAAGCAACCAGTGACGTGCAAAAGTAAAAACCAGTAAACTATGGTAAATTCCAACTTTGTGTTTTGTGTTTTGGGGTTTTGTTACGTATAGGCTCCACTCCAACCCAATTAAAGCCACCAACTTATTAAAAAACATTAAAAAGGCCACAGAACAAGTAAGTAAGGTCAAAGGAATAGTAGTTTCTTCCACCAAGGATAAAACATAAACAAACTTTTTGCTAATCAAAAACACACAATATGTTTGTTTTTTAGACAACGATTCGTCCAAGTGAAACGATTTTGATTTCATCTTCATTAAAAATAAAATGTGCATACAGTTTCGTTGTTTGCAAGATGGAGAAAAATGGAGTCAGCATGTCATTTTTCTCGTATTGTGAAACGAGACTTACGTTGCAAAATAGACATGAAAGCTAATTAGCAAGAAATTGTATCAAACAAAAACTTAAAAGTAGTCACGTTGTGAATTTCAAGTTGTTTAACAAAAAAAGTTCATCATACATTTTGCGACATTTTACAACGCTTTGAAGTTACCGACGCAAGTCAGTTACAGAACTATTCCCCTTTTAAATTATGCAACGCCACATTCGTTGTTGTGTCTTGAAAAGTAAGTGCGTTATTTGTGTGGTGTGTTTAATTTTATAGCTCTTGGTTTCTCGTGTAACTTATCTATTCAGGATATATCGTTAACTTTTCAACAGCTCGTGTTGTATTGCATAGATTAGTTGTATCAGTTTGCGCACTCAGGAGTTAAGGAGTCTCATTTGAAAGGAAACTTGATCTAAAACTAATTAATTCTCGTATACTGGATTCAATTCGTGTAGCCAATTTTCTTTCTTTTAGCCCTTGTGCAATGCCAAAGCTAAGAATGCTGCCTAAATCGCAGCAAGGCCAAAAGCGGATAACCGGAGAACGCGTATTTTGTAGTGGTTTTCGATAAATCAGGGCAGTTTATGCCAAAAAAATGTATGGGTATAGGGCCTCGAAGAATATAATTCCGTTTAATTCCATCTGTATAAAAACAAAGTTTCGTGTAAAAGTAAAGTTGCGGTAAAGGACTTTTCCTAGAATATTCCCCACAATTGATGTCTGCAGGTGGCTGGTCGCAAAACCCGGAAATTTACAGGTCTGCTTGGTGCACTTTATACTTCGATTACTACAAGTAATTCATTTAGAAATTAAAACGATATTGTAAATACTGCAGGTAACCTGTTTAAAACCTGGAAAAACTTGTGAAGACTGCAGGTAAGCGTTTAAATGAAAAAAGTATGGGAAACAACATTGCAATGTTCTAATTTTAATTTTGCCACATTCTTGTGTATAAAAGCAATATTTAACATTTGTACCATATTATGCTATTGCACATTTCTATGTTTTCCTTTTTGGCAAAAAGATTATTACAGCTACAGTTAAGGGATAAATGTCTGTGTGCAGCAATGCATGACCATGTTCAATATTTCGCCAAATTATTGCGGCATAATTTTTTGCTCCTCCTTGAAGGTTTATCTAGGCAAGCTCAAGCTTTTTAAAACTTCTTTCTTCTAATTTTGTAGTGTTTTTACTACTACTATCTCTGTAACATGTTGATGTTTTTAGATGTGCGTTTGTTAAGTTTGTTTCCTGTGTATTTATACAGTCTGCCTTAGAAATAGAAAATGACAGGTAACTTATCCACAGTTGTTGACAAGATTCGTTCAATGCATTCTTTGGAGCTATGTTCATCAACAAACATATTATCCTGCCTAACTGTAACTATGATAAACAACAATAACCCCACAGATTACGTAAACCAGTGTGAAGTGTATGGATATCAAGCGGATACACTTTATGAAAATAGAGAGTTTCAAAAAGCGGAATCTGTGTATCGAAAGGCACTTTCATCTTACAAAAGCATCCCCAAAACAACTTCAAAATCAAATCTTGTCACCAGTAACATCTCTGATACCACACTGAAATACAAAATATATAAGTGCTGCAGTAGGTTGAATAATGAAAGCGGGGCTTTGTGCATTTTGGAAAGTATACCCCAAAAGCAACGCCCACCCAAAGTCAGTTTAGGCCTGGCGAAGCTTTATCAAAAGCGAGAAATGGACCGTCCGGCTATTACCTGTTACAAAGAAGTTTTAAAACGATGCCCACTAGCTTTGGACTGTGCTTTAGAACTTCTTAAATTGGGAGAACATCCTAATGTTGTCATCAGTCTTGTAAACGTGGGTTGTAACTTCGATTGGCTGCCATCTTACATTAAAGCACATGCCCTAATGGTCAACAAGGAATATGCAAGAAGTGTATCTGCCTTCGAGGCGTTAGTTAAACGGCCAACACTTTCATCTAATCCAAGTCTGCTGTGTGATCTTGCTACTGCTTATTGCCGAGTTGGTAACTATGCGTCTGGCATCCAGACATTCAGAATGTTACACCTACAAGACCCACGCTGGATAAAGGGCATGGATTTGTATGCTTACCTTCTGAGTGAAGATGAACGAAGCTCTGAGTTGGAAAACTTGGCCATGCAGTTGTTTACAGTTTCTGAGATTCACCCAGAGCCTTGGGTTGCCATGGGTTACCATGCACAAAGTAAGGGGGACTACACCAAGGCTGTATACCTCGCTGCTAGAGCAACAGAACTGGACATTACATGCATACAGGCTTTGTTGTTAAAAGGAGTAAGTCTGCGAATGCTTGGTGAGGTGAAAATTGCAATAACCCACTTTAGACAAGCTCTGAAACTTGCACCAAAGAGACTAGAGTGCTATATTGAAATTGTGGGGTGCTTTATGCAGGAAAATCGAATCAACGAAGCCTTAACAGTGTCAAAAAATGCAGTTCGTGTGGTGGGGCCATCACCCAATGCCCTTGTGCTCCAGGCAGGTACAATGCTTCCTGATAAGTCATACGACAAAGCCACAAAACTGGCAGAACGTGCTTTAGCACTGGAACCTAATCACCAACCAGCAATAGAGATTTTAAGCACAATTGCACAGAAACAACACCGATATAATGATGCCATTAAATTTCTTCGAAATGCAATTCAACTGCATGGAAGCAGCAATCTCCATACCATGCTTGCAGACTGTTACTTCAACACATCAAAGTTTTCTGACGCAGTGGACCACTACAACCTTGCCTTGTCCCTTAATCCAAACAACAAGGAAGCAAAGGAAGGACTGAAAAAGGTTCATGGTTTTGAACAAAGTGCGGCTTTTGAAACAGACCAAGATGAAGAAAATGAACCATTTGAAACTGCTGAAGATGAGGATGGATTAAGTATGGCAACAAACATAGATTGGCCTCATGAGACTCCTTGGTTTTCATAATATCCTATTCTTTCACTTTAGAATCATCAATTACAAGGGAACAAACTAAAAATGTTGACAGTAAAAAAACGTCAAACATACACTTTAGTAAAAAAGTGTTCCAAAATGTGTTTTGCTCATTTCACAAATGCTGTATGATTGTGGTATTTAAATTCTGTTTCAAAATCATGACTTTTGCTTAGCTAAACCTTATTAACTTTCGAAATATTTTCACTTCACTGCCCAAGCATGTTGACTGCCACTTAATGAGGTTTTGTCTGCAGCTGTTCGGACTAATCCTTGTTAACACCTTAATAGTTAAAAATTTACAATGTCATACCGAGATGTGAGAAACTTTACTGAGATGATGAGAAGTCTGGGATATCCTCGGCTCATCTCTATGGAAAATTTCAGAACACCGAATTTTGAACTTGTTGCTGAAATTCTACTGTGGCTTGTGGAAAGGTAGTTTGTTGTATTTCTTTCAAGTCTGGTTGAATTCATTATTTATTATGTTGAAATAATTGTATGACCCATTAGCACTCCAACAATGACATTACATCCTTTCTAACCATATTGTAGATATGACCCAAATGTGATGCTGCCAACTGATATTGACACCGAACAAGACCGGATAATCTTCATCAAATCAATCGCTCAGTTCATTGCAACCAAAGCTCACATAAAGCTGAATACCAAGAGGCTGTACATGGCCGACGGGTACGCTGTGAAGGAGTTGTTAAAAGTGACAACTGTATTAAGGGATGCCATGAGAGCCATTGCATCTGCTTCAAAAGATGATGGATTGGGTGATCACAGACTAACATCATTTGACATTGGTAAAACTACAAACTTTTAATAAAAAATTGGTATTCGATAGGAGTCCCAAAATGCTTTAAAATACTTTACATTGTATTGTACAAACCACCAAAATAATAAACTTTTGGGTCATTAACGTAAATTTTAATTATAAAATTTTATGTTTTTGGTGGGTCAGTGGGTTAACCAATGGGGCAACTGAGGAAAAATGCATTAATGTTTTGTTCAAAATTAAATCTTATGTGGCAGAGAATTGAACTGATTTCTTTTATAGCTTCAAAGTTGCACGACTTGAAAGCTGTTCGGCAACTGGCTTCAAATGTGACTCAGCGGGGAGCTTCATTGTATCACCTTCTGTCCCAGGAACCAGATTTGAGAGATGCTCGTCAGACAGCTCTTGCTCAACCTCTGGACATCAACACTATTGAAAAGGGTTTACGGTAGGTTTGGTTGCATACATATGGACCAAAAAATCTTTCATTGTTAATGCCAAAATTGTGGAAATTAGTTCAAGCATCATGGGTGTCGAAAATGAGGTGAAAAAAACATTGCATAAGCTGGATAATGTTGCCGCTGATGAAGCAAACTTGGAAGCCAAAATTGAAAAACGAAAAGTAAGACTTCTTGGACAAAAATGCATTACTTAAACATATTGGTGTTTTTGGAAAATTTCTGGTGTTTAAATAAAAAATATGCAGCAACATAACGTAACAATACATAGCTGTCTTTGTGTAAAGAAGTTAACCTGTCTACAACCAAACAATTTCCAAAACAAAAGTAAATCACAGCTTACATTATCCTTAATTACTTTAGAATATCAGCAACAACTTTTGTAAATAATTATGAATTCCCTTTGAAATGGTTCTTCGTTTTTTCTTTGTAATACCAATTGTTCCATTTCATGAAAAAGGTGGTTCATGTCTTTAAACAACCTGCACATGTGATGGATAGATATCTTAAGTTGTGCACTGTAAGTTTTGACAACATTTAAATCATTGGTTAAACCACAGGGGCTCAAAATATTAAACTTCAGCTTGAATGTATTTTTACTATTTTTATAATAATAGTTTCAAAATTTTCACAGACTGAGTTGGAACGATCAAAGAAGCGACTTTCAACATTGCAAAACGTCCGACCAGCTTTTATGGATGAGTTTGAACGTTTAGAAGATGAACTTAAACAGCAATNTTCTTGCGTTACAGTTGGTCTTCTGTTTAAACTGTTTGATCCATATTAATTTTAACATGAATTTCATAGACAAGCCTGGCAGAGATTCCTTATTTGACCCTGTTCTTACGAAGGGTGTTCTGTTGTGATGGCCAAAGGCTTTCAGAACTATAAAACTGAATGAATAAAACAGATTTTAACATTACTGCCAACAGTACTTTTATAAATTATGTTATATTTAGAATAGCTGTGCAGTCTTAAAAATTTGGGTGTAAAGTTAGAGCAAGACAAAAATATCCTGCACTAAGGTTTGTAGGAATGGGCCAAAACTGCAAGTGTTCTGTTTGGTCGAGCACCAAGCATCTCACGTTAACGCTTTTTTTAGTTACAACAGCAGCGCACGAAGACTCTGATGCCATGTCTGGTGCCAAGAAATATGCCCACACTCTAAAAACACAAGACTACTCTGTACAACGTATTTGTTGCATATGTTTATTACCAAAACTAAGAACATTCTATTGTAATATTAACAAACCCAGTTGTCACTCGCCCATTCTCATTATTGCGCAATAAACAAGTAATCAAATTGTAGTTCGGTTTCATAGAAATTGAGTAGTTTTAGTTCGGTTTCGTAGAAATTGAGTAGTTTTAAGTTCTGGAACCGTTCGGCCCATCCCCAAAGGTTTGTCATGGACAAAGTTGTACCCATTGTGGACTTTGATTCAGTTTGTTTACATCATTGAGGTCAATAAACTAATAAGCAAATGTGGAGAAGCATAAACAAAAAAATCCCAAATTCTTGCAATACCTGCATAACCATTCCAAGGAACGCCCATGTTCTGAACAGGTGAAGCGGGATTGATACAAGATACTGCAAACAATAAGTTGAACATTAACAAAAATACACAGGAATGTTTGCATGGTAATGGAACATGTTGTATGTAGGCAAACAAATCATCAAGAAACACTCCAGATTCTGTCTGCCTGTTGCTGAGACTGCAACACCGCACTGAACAAACAAGACACTACCTAGAACTGCTTTGTTTTGTCTTTGACTGCTTAATGTTACTTTGTAACATATGTGAAAACAACTATTGTTAAAGCTCCATAGAAATTTTAAACAGTAAGATTTTTACTGAAATACCTTTTTAATATTTTCTGGTTGCTACTTATTGTGAACAAAGCCTGCTTGCAGGGGTTAAAGTGATAAAATATCTACCAGTAGTCTGTTTCCTCAGTTGCAGCTTCTCTGGCCTGCATACTGGGTCAAAGCTACTTAAGTTATCTAGTAAAACACAAATGACCTACCAGGATATAAACCTCTAAACTCTGAATGAATGATTATTGCATAAACCACAATAATGAACAATGTAAGACTGGGGCAGGCCTTATTGTATTACTAAGGATGGCGTGAGTTATAGCAGAAACATTTAAGTTTTAATTCATGACACTTTGAACAACTATTTGGGCCAGCACATTTATGATGACGACTTGAATTTAACAAAGAGATATACAAGTGTGGAAATTATCTTTTTGCATGCAATGCATACCTGGGGGCATAAATAAACATTTTATCCCACATCGCACGCCAAAAGCATAAACTACTAACCTCATGAAAAAACGCTGATAACAAAAAGACACAAAGTTGTGCAGTAAATTTTTGATAACCGCATGAGAGAATCGGTTTGTAGATATGTCGCAAACACCATTTGTGAACTGGTATGTTCCATGCTTTCCAGAAGTAATCAATGGTTTCAGAATTCCTACAAAATCATAATAGAATTTGAACCAATAAACATCTTGTCAATATTCACAACAACTGCACATACCACCAGTCTCTGTAAAATTCACGATCTGCGAATCGCAAAATTTCCGCAATCACGTTAAGTATTGAATGAAACATGCAGTAGAAAAAAATCAACCAGATAAAATGGTTTGGAATCTGAAAAGAGCTGAACTGAGTTAAACTCCAGTGCCAAGGCCAAGCATACAAATTGTTTAACAGTTGGCCATTCGCATTGGCATTATGTGGTCTCTGCACAGTCCTAGTGAGGTCCAGGGTTTCATAGGTATAGGGTTCTCAGACAGGGTCCCAGTAAATGAGTTCTGGTGTGCCACAAAAGTTTCACCAACTACCAAAATTTAAAAACGATTTGGAACGTGAACACATAATTTTTTTTCACAGAATCAGCCCCAATACTGGCATTAAATGCTATTGTGTAACTGCAGTGAACTTAACTACCTTAAAAGTGACTATTCCTCGTAGTATTGTTTTATTATAGCTTCACTCTAAAATAATTACATAAAGAGTCAAATAACTGTGCCGAAATGGAATCAAGAGGATGTGCTGTTACCCCAAAAAGGACGCAGTTCATGGCTAAATTAAGTAATGTAATTGATTGTCAGTGAAACAAAAACTGGTTTTGTCTGTGATTATCAAAACATTTCACGGGGAACGCTTTGCAAAATTTTTTTAAATGTTTGGTAACCACCAACTTATCCATTTATTCATACATTCACTTGTATGTATAAATTAGTCAACACAAAGCTTTGGCAAGACGAGGAAGTAGGTTTACAGTGAGGCTAACCCAAGCAATCTAAATGATCAGGTGTCATAGAAACAAAGTGCAGCAAAACATCTGCATAACAAAGCAGTTACTCACAGCGAGCTTAAGAAGTCTCTCCACAACATGATAGCCTTGGTGGTTCTGCAAAATTCACAAGAAAATTACCAACTTTGCAGTGAATGCTGTAAGTCAGTTGTTCTTAGCCTGTTTCATTCCATGAACATTTACCCAATTAACAATGTTAAAATGACCGTAGCAGAACTTTAATTTGTATGTAGTTTGTTTGTATTAGTAAATTAAGTAGAATGAACAAGCTAAGCTTTTACAGTTAAAAAAATAACAATACTATTGGCTTTGGAATGATGCATTAATCAATCAATGAAAAGAATTTGTTTAAAAGAAGTTTCAAACATTATTAAAGAAATATCCCCGCTTGCAAAAACAAAATTTTCTCTAGTTGGGAACCTATTCATGGGTGATTTTTTGGGGTTTTGTGCCAGAAAGTATTTGCAAACACCTGGTTTATATGTATTTCCGCACATATGTCACCAGAATTTTCGCAAAAAGATTAGCACAGTTTTGGGCTTGTAGACTATTATTTTTGCCAAAATGGCAGCTTGTTACTTATATCACTGTGGGTTAATATCTGTCTCAATCGCTTGTGTTTCCCTAAGCAAGCAACTAAAGCCACATCGCTTCAAGCATGCTGCGATGTTGTTCCGCCCAGGAAGGACACCTCATTTTTTACACATGATTTTCATGTAACATTGTCAACAGCAATCAGCTTTTGCACAAGCACCTCACTGCTTATCTTAACTCTTACTGCAGCAGCTTGATAAACCTACTTAAATGTTATTTTGTTACTTCAGAGAATAATGATGGAAGCATGACTTACATGTATAGGCATAATGGCTTTCTGCAGGACTGGGACAATCCATTGTTGCACCAACGCTAAGCCCAGTTGCACCAGAAATATCTAAACAACAAATTTAAATTTACTGGACCTTGATTGATGGCATTATACTGGTTGCTTTAGTTAACAAGCATTGATTTTGTTCTTTTTGAAGACAAAGAATTTAGCAGTAAACTCAAAAAGTAAAACGTTAGGATGTAAAAAGATGTCAAATGGCATAGCAGGCATTTTGTATGCATTTTTATTTATACATCTTTAAATTATGACATAAACAAGTATCATGATAAACAACAGCTACTATTCATGTATGTACAGTGGTTGTCAAAAACTTTTCTATGTTATATTTTCAGGGGCATTTAAGAGTGTTTGATAGCCATAGCCTGTGGAAATTTACTACTTACAGTCTCCACGATCCTCCTTGCCAAATAGACCTTGTTGATTGATTTGTTGCGAGGATATTGGGTCTCATAGCAAAGAGTAGGAGCTAAAATGAAGTAATACATGTTCCTATACCTCAAGTTGTATGGATACTTGACCTAAAAAAAGCAAAAAAGATGGATATAAAAAGGTAAATAAAAACTTCCAACTATCATGCTTGCAACATCATCATTGGTGGGTTTCTAAAGTAAAATCGACAACCACTGCACATATACAGATTAATTTTAGCCGTTACTGCTTGGTAGTCCCATATAAAAGCCTGCTAAAGAGTAAAGTAACAGTATGTTACCAATCACTGAGCAGTGTGCCACTTGGATCATAAACCTGTAAATCTTTCCCTTCACATGTTGTTATTTTGCATTAGGAAGGCTTAAAATCATGTTTAGATCTGTAGGGATAATTACTAGGGCCATCAGTTTAAAATTTAGGACAACCAATCACCTGTATGTCAGGTACATTTATTAGATAGTTGATTTGCAAATGCACTTGACAAAATTCAGTAATTATAAAATATAAAGTAATTATTCACTTACTTCAATCTGGTGACTGCCATCTCGAAGTGATTTTAGAGCAGAACTTGGCATCGACACTACATTAAAAGTAAAAGGCAGGCATGAGATTAAGAATTTCCAATTTAGCTAAAAGCTACCACCATGCTTAGTAGTTGGTGCCTGACATTCAAAAGCTGTTGGATTAAATCTCAACTGGAGCTCTTATGTGTTCTGGGCAAACAACTTGAGTCAACTGGCTGGCTGATTAAAAAACAATGCAGAACACCAAAAATTTCCCATCTGAATCACACTAAGCCCAAAATAGTTCTAAAAGCAACATTCTTCATTCATCAAATGTTTCGACAATTCCACATGCCATCCAAAGGTGTCGATTCCCGGGGTGGCGGCCACCCAACTGAAAATTTCTAGGGTGGCAGCCATTATAAAAATTCTATGCTGCCACCCCAGAAATTTCATGACTGGTTTACACCAAACGTGTACGCAGCAATGATGTTATAAACCAATAGGTGTACGTTGTGCAATTTGATCACATGTCAGAATGCTTGGATTTGATCATTTCGCCACCCCATAAGAAAAAAAATTGCTAAAAAATCGATGATGTCATCATCAGTGATACAATAAGGTTTGCTCCCTATTTTCATACTATGTAAGATATCTTTTTCACACCTTGTTATCTTCAAGTGATGTTATTGCCAAAATGTTTAATAAAGAAAGTATGTTGTTTATGAGAACAATTTGGACCAGTATAATTTTAACAAGAGTTGAATGAACCAATCCATGTTAAGTGTTCAAGCAGAGTTACACTTTACTAAATTGCAAGTTGTGCGTTCAGCACAGTTTTAAAAAATCCTACAAAATGTGCTGTGGTTATAAATATATTTGTCAGTAAAACTTTGAGTCTTTGGGTTCAGTATGTATAGTACCCAAATAATTAATAAATACACCTAGTAAAAGTAATTACCTGTACTTTACCATTATCGAGAAGTGCACAGAATCATTGAACACATTTGTCATTGAAAACAAACAGCAAATAGCTTCGCACATAGTATCTACGTCATCAAATTCAAAAAACTTTAGATCCCTACTTGTTCTTTGCAGTTTGCGCTTTCCTTGTGCTTTTATGTAATCTTCTCTGTACCACTTATTAGCTTGAGCATATGACCACAGTTTCAGGAATAGAATCACATAAACACCACAAGAACTTAAAGATCCAACTGGAAAAAGAAAAAAAAAACAAGTTACAAAAAACAAGAATGTTTTAACCACACAGAAATTTGATTTGCCCAAATAGGACTTTGATTTGTGCTTTTAGAACAGGCTTTTAAACAACCTTTTCGTATGCAACTATCTTTATACCAATTAAAAACAGTCTATAATGGGTAAAATCTTTCTTTGAAACTAGCATCACACATCTCCGTGGGACTGTAGACAGTATTTAGGCCAAATTTCAAATTTCAAAGTCCTGAATAACATCTACATGATTATATTGTTCAAAAATATGGCATACGGTGCACACAAAAATAGAACATACATGTTTGAAACTGTAATATGAATAGGTATAGAAACAAGGAACTTGTATCAATCATCTAAAAGCAAGCCTTGGGTGCATAAAAATGAGTAAATAATAGATGGGTCTGGCAAGCAAACAACATATAACAAAAGATAAATATGTAACCAGAGTAACACCCTAATTTTAAACAGACGGCGGTGACCTTAAATTTTTCATCGCAAAAGCTTATACAAGAGTGGTTTAACACAACCATGGCATTACTCAGCATAGCCAGTTTGCATTTACCCTCAATTACTAGACAATAACAACAGCATTATATGACAGGAGTGTTTTATCTTTACACTTACAAACAATACACACATTTACATATTGCTCAAAAATATGAGACATGAAGTAAATTTGTGGAAACTATCACATTATGCACATGAAGCAAAATTTTAGTTGCGCCTTTTCAGAGAACAGTTGTAAAAATGACATCACAAGAATTTGGTAAATCTTTCTATCAATAGGCATGTATAACTTGCAGACACAAAACTTAAAAACAAACTCTAANTAAACTAACATTTTAGGTTGTTTTATTATTTTGGTAAGATGTATGCAGTAATTATCAAAGGGTTGAAAAGGTACGAAAATTAACACCCACTTTTTCATTCCATATTCCGGAATCTCTCTGGCCTTTTCCACTTTCCGATCGTTCGCCGAATCTTGTTTTGCAAGGTTTTCGTCGCTAATACTGATTGAACGATTTTTACGTTTGCGCAATCCATTTCCATTCATTGCCGACATGATTAAATCTGGGTTGTACGCAAAATAATAAAACAAAAGCTATTTCAATGAGAGCAACTTCTCTAAAGACTTCGATCAAGCTGGCAGCAGCTGCTTCTGAATCTGAATAGCAATACCTCTAGCTCTGGGAAACCCCCTTTATTGTTTAGATTTTATCACACAAAACGAGTTTACCAAAATTATTCGAAAAACGAAAACCAACGACTAAATTATTCGAACCAATGTCAAACTTATCAGTAAAAAGTGATGTAACAGTGGTAAGCTGGTTGTAAAGCTATAAATTCCTCGACGAGTCTGCTCATTGGACTTTGACCCGAATTACGCGCTTATTGCCTTGTGATCACGTGCTCATAGCGAAGAGGGACTAAACGCGAAACAAATGACGTAATTAGTGGGGAATTAAGTCATCATAGAGGAAGTGTGTTTTCAGTTGCGTTTAGACAGTGTGTAAATACAGAGCCCAGCTATATAGGTGTTTTCAAAAATGTAAAGACCGCATTTTGTTCATCGACATTATGTAAATTAACTATAAGTTCAAAACGCCATTATAATTTTATTAAACGCTCACCTTCATCGCTTAAAAGGGTTCTGTCGTCCAAATCAAAAACCGGTGCCGAAAAATCGCTCAAAATATCATCCTGTGATTTCTGTGTGGAAATTCCGTCTCCTTTCATTTTGGAACTTTTACTGCCAGTCCGCTGAAGCTATTAAAGTTAATTACTGTTCCACCTGTAAATTTAATACTAAACGTTTGTGATTCTTTTGCTCAACTGCGCCAGTGTAACCTACGTGCTTTTGCCCACGATAAAAAAGCAATGTGTCATTTGCGAAAGCCAACACCCCCAAGCATAATTACAATTTCCGGTGTAGCTCACGCATAAGTTACCAAGAAGTGATTGATAATACGCTCAATCTAGGTTGTAAATGGCCTGACCTGCCGTTTTCTTGATGCTTCGGTAGCAGAGTTTACAAGCTCTGCATAATGCTACACGTATATGCACAAGTTGGCATAGACAACGAGTTTTGCGTAGTCAGATGTAGCAAACTTTTCAACTGACTGTACAAAGCTCGGTAAGAAACTAGCTTCAAGCCAGAGATGTTGCGGACATTATACAGGCCAATTGCAAACTGTCACGAAAAATCAAAATAATGCTTGCTTTTACAATGACATAATTAATCATTTTCTGAGCAATTTTCTCTCCCTTTTAAATTTAACGGAACTGCCAAAAAACTTATGCAGTGAATACATCGTGCTGCAAACGATCGGACAATCGCTGTTGTCATCATCAGTGCATGATGACAAGAAGCTTAAAACCGCGCATTATTTCTCCTTAAACAGAATACTGTACGCTAACTTGCAGTTCACAATCAAGCACACCAGTTTTTCCGCAGCCTACAACCTCAGAGGCGTGACACGAAACTTCAGGATACCACATGACTTCTCGCCCCTTTAAGCCGACGCTTTCTTTTTTCGGTACCACTTTCTTTGCAAATTTTGCTCGCTGATTTGCGCAATGTGCTTGCCCGCAAGCACACGAG
>QXVZ01022503.1:0-29548 GCA_008931825.1 Phallusia fumigata | reverse complement strand
TTTTGTGTTTTGTGCACATCGACAATGAACTTTATTTCGACTTTTTTGTAATACATTTGTTAAAACGTACATAACAACATGCGTTTCGACATACCTACAGGAAATCCTGAGGCATCAGTTCCCTGTTTACAAAACACGACTGATTCAAAATCCGCGTACTTCGACAAACCGACTGTAGTCAGCTGCGGAACAACATTAGGAAGCTTTTCAGCTTCGGTAAATACGAGTAACAAAGATTGATGAAATGAATTCACGTTTAAGTAAAAGTATGGTGACAATGCCCTCATGTCTCAGAAATTAAATTTGTCTTGTGAAATTTGGAAACGTGTGTAGAAAAAACTTGTGTTTGAAGTTTTTTTGCAAATGTGCAGTTTTTGCCGGTGTAAATCCCTGTGCCAAATTCAAATAAATCTGCTTTAAATGTACCGACACTTACGAAAGCGGGTCAAATGTTTAACAAACAAATTCACAACATGCAAGGTTGCCATTAAGCCATGCACGTAAGAACCGACAATCTAAATACCGAAATCAACTGAAAATCACCATGGGCATATCGGTTTCTACAGTAAAATCGTTACATGTTGTGCTTGCAGATCAACATATCACAAGCTACGACAGCAAGTGTGAGTAACGCCGTTACGTCGCTAAAACTGCTAACCAGTAGTCCGGCCAATCTCAGTGCGGCAGATGTCGCAAGCGCCACAGCGCTCCTGAACAAGCTAAGCGCCACTGACCCACAAAAAGTGCAGGTGAGTCGAAATCTGGCACGACTAAAAATCTTACATCCCTAAAAACATACTGCGAATGTTTAGAAATACATTAGGGCAACTTGGTTATTCTATTTCGACGCTAAAATGATGATGTTGAATTTAGATCACTGTTACCACGATGTACGACATTCTGCTGACCATAAACCAGATTTCTGCTTTCTTTCAAACCACCACTACTAGCAAGTGCGTAAAAAGCCTTTTTCTATTGCAACATTTTATTGAATGACTTACATTTAAATTAGGAGCACAGTAAATCAAAAGGCTTCGCTTGTGAAGAGCCTGGAGACGTTTACAAACCGAGTAACATTACCGGCAAATACCACTGTCCTGACCCTTTCCACAAACCAAACAACAATGCAGGTACATTAAGACTTTGCGTTAGGCCAACTAAAAATTCTCTCGCAGTAAAAATTTCAGGAACACGCAATGGACAGTCTGACCAGTGTCAGTGATTAGTAAAACATTAAGCATCAAATTGCCTGCCAGGTCAGCCAAAAAGCGAAGACGCCACAAAACAAGTACGCGAGTGTTTCATTTGCCCCCGGAAACAACAGCGGGATAACGGGTGCAAATGTAGTAACTGCAACTATTCCTGGCACGGTCTTGGACAGTGTGGGTTCAGCGGGAAGCAACACGAGCATTCGTGCGAGTTTCATCTTCCATTCAAGCTCAACCTTATTCCCTTCAACTGAGAAAGCACCCAAGGTAAGCATGAGAAAATCTACGATAATCTGCAATATTAGCTTTATGCAGCCAATGAATAAACCAAATATTTAGAGGAAAGGTCAAACAAATGGCTAAAAAAACACAGTAAACAAGACTTTCGCTGTCGACTTCTTATTTTTAATCATCTCATTGAATGTTGCCTTGCAATTCAGGTGATCACTGTAAATGTAAAAGGTCACAATGGCGCAGCAATCAAAGCACCAATTCAACTGACGTTCACCAACACAAGTCAAAAGCAGGGCAACGTTCCATTGACAAATGGATCGTTAAAGGTAAAATCATCCCCAAGATACTTGTAGCCATTTCAACACAACGTAAAGGCGGATAGGTGACGACAAAGCCCAGTGCAGCCAAACCTAAAACTTCTAGACGACATTTGGACATATTGTTGTAGCAAGGATACATCACAAACTAATCCTAACTAAAATCCACAGGACGTTGTCACTAGAACACAATGCAGTGTTTACGAAGCCAGCGGAAAATGGATTCCAAACGGATGTAGGTTGGTTGCTGGAAGCTCCCCACCAAAATGCTCATGCGCAGTTTTGGCAAGTTTTTCTATGATAGTGGTAGGTGCTCTTTCAGATACAGAGTTCCATATTTACAACAAAACTAAACTTTTTGTATATTTTAATTTTAGAGCACAAAGGTTCTTCCAAGCGCTTTCGCAATGGGGATTGTAAGTTACATAGGTTGTGCGCTGTCCGTGCTCGGCTTGGTAGCCACCATTGTAATATACTTGGGCATCAAGTAAGTACAGATTACTAAAAAACATATGGTTTAGGCTGACCATTTTCACGTTTTGTGGGCATGTAGGTCAACTGATGGGTCAATCGGGGTCAAGTTTGATATTTATCTATTCAGAGAATGAAAAAAGGCGTTAGACAGAAAAAAGAAAAAACAATATATGTCTCCTTCCAGGAAGGGGGCACACCCATATTGCGTCAGTATACTTTTGGTAAGACATATAACGGAATATATTTCACTACAGAGAACTACGTGTACGTCAGCCCACAGTGTTCCTGTTGAACATCTGTTTCAACCTTCTGGCAGCTGACATTATCTTCCTGTTTGGTGTTGGCTGGACGTCGAATACGATTGGGTGCTATATTGTCACCGGTCTTCTCCATTACTTTCTGCTCACCACTTGGTTTTGGATGAGCGCCAACGCGTATAATATGTACAAAGCTCTAACTACGGTATGGGTGTAGAAACCTCTAACTACGGTATGGGTGTAGACACGAGCACACAGTACCGTCCGGGCCACATTTCGTTCCTGTATGCTAACCTTTATGCATTCTTTCCTTGAATAATACTCTTTAAAGGATAGGCAACGAAAATCAAAACGGCGAATAGTGGGATAATACAAATGCAAATACCTTCAGACATTCCAAAGTATTCACGTATTATTAGAGATATTAAAGGGGTTTGTAAAGAAAATTTTACAAAAGTGCAGAATATTCCTATCAAACGTGTTTTAGATGGCTTTCATCGGTGACGCGTCGATTACCATACCAGCGGTCATATGTTATCTTGGCCCAGTGGTGATTGTAGCAATAGACACTACAGTATCAGCGGTCTTGGATAAATACAACTACCATCCAGGTACAGCAAAAAAACAATATTTGAACTTAAAGGCGATAAAATATATCAACTATCGGCGATCAAACCATGTTTTTATTGGGAATTCAAAGTTGATTTTTGCATTTTTTTGTCTGTGCAATTATGTTGATAACTTTGCAGATAACATTTTCTTCACATCGGTCTACAAGGCAAGAAACATGTGCTGGCTGACAGAATATTCACTTGACTACGCGTTTCTGTTGCCAGTTGGAATCCTTGCACTATGCAACGTCGCTTGCTTCATAATAGTCATCTGCAAGATAACTTGCCTAAGAACTAAGGTGGGTCAGGAAAGTGGTATTAAATGTTTATGGAATAAAGTTTTTTAAAACATCATTTTTTTTAAAACATCATGTTTACCAGGCTAATAATGTAAAACTAGGACTCTTACAACCTTAGTATGCAACCCAATGGCTACGTTCCAATGTCAATGGCCTGGGACTACGCTGTTTTGTCAGTTGAGCGGAAGACCTGGCAGTGCTAATACTATATCATATACAGCCTGGGACTTTTGCCTGCTGTAAAATATTTGGACTGCATGGAATTACAAATGCTTTCATAGAAAATGTGTTTGTTATTAAGTATTGATGTTACTCTCGACCCAAACGTTTTCAATTTTAGGTATCCTCATCAGCTGGGGAACGCAATCCCAAACAAGATTTTGCAGTGGCTGTTACTGTGTGCATCATGATGGGACTTACTTGGGTCTTTGGTTTCTTCATGTTACTCGCTGACAACGTAACATACCAAACTATAATGAGCTGGTTATTCACCATCTTCAATTCTACACAGGTTGGCTGCTTCCACCACTTATACCTATCCAGTGCTCTCGCAATTCTGACAATTGTTAACTAACGTTGTTATGATCTGCAGGGATTATTGATTTTTATCCTAAACTGTCTTCGCCAACGCAAGATCCGAGTCCTGTGGTGGGAAGCGTTGGTGGCTTGCATCACATGTCGGAATAAAGACAACCGCAAAAAAATAAGTTCCACAAAAACAGTTTCATCACAGCTTTGATACCGCAGAAGCAGCACAAAGCCTGTGCGAAAAAACGACCAAGGAGCATAACACATATCCAGTTGCGAAAACATATGGAATATTTTTAATGCATACTAGGTGTCATGTTGTGTTTGCTTTGAGTGTACATCGATGTATGTAATAATCATGTCGAAACATATGTGTAGTCACAGTTGTGTAGGCTTCGTTGTCGCTAACCAAACCATTGGAACACCACTCACACCTAGAGGAGGCCAAAACACCATCCACATTGCAGGGCTAATGGGGATCCGCTACATGCTTTCACAGCTTGACGGTATGATTTTTAAACAATCAAGATTGTTCTCTGTGCAGGGTTTCTTGACCATGTTGTGCGGAGGCTTGGTGGCCTGTATCACGTGCCAAAGAAAAGACAGCTTTGACTGAAACAAGTTTTACGCAACCATACAAACACCTAGTAAATTCGCCCCAGTAAAGAGAGAGAATTACAGTTGAACCTATGTAAACGTGGTGGTAGAAAGTTGTAGGATATTGAACAGTGTAGGATTGTGTGTTTTTTTGTACAGCGAGTACAACATATAAATTGGAAAAAAATAACTTAAGTTGTGGCAAAATACACTGTCTTTTTACTAGGGCCAGAATGTAATACAATAAACAACGCCGTTGCATGCACGAACAGCTGATGTAATGTGCATTTTTTACAACACAACAGTCATTCATTAGAAAATAGATAACGTCTAAATAACGAACCCTAACTAACCGAAGCCAGTTAACGTAGGACGCTTTTTAAGGTAACGATTGTAAGGCAGTCAAATTTTTAACACTAAAGGGAGCAGCGGAATCGCCAATTTGGCGTACATTCAGTAAACAATATTTCTATGTACTGAGTACGAATATTTATTTGGGAAAAACCTGGATTTTTAAAAATACATCATTTACATTGGGCTAAATTTTGTTTGAATATTAGGATCTTAACCAATGCTTTAACGGTAAGGAATTCCGGCAGTATTTTGAATTCAACCGGGGATATTAAATCTTGCTTGAATTGTTTGCGACTAAGAAGAAGGTAGCAATCAGGTCGGAAAGAACCTTGTACTGTATCAAAGGTATGATCATACGTAAAGCAAATCAGCCGCAATCAAATGCATTTTTACATCAACTGGATGCGAATTTTACAGATCACACCGAAATTTATGTTGAGTTGTGTAATAACTTGAAAACTTGTCCAGTTGTTTAACGATGCATAACTTTGCAGCTGGTGATTAATTCTTTTTTTTATCGCAGACTAATCGCGAATGGACGAGTACAAGCTTAGCTTGGTGAAGTCTTCAAAGGAAAGCACGTTAAACCTCAGTAAGAATTCGTACTTTCAGCATAACTGATAATTGTTAAAACTAACGCCTTGTCGTGCACTACAGCGGTAACGTGTTACTGAGCTTATTGTTTTGTTGTCATTTTATGGAAAGGTTCTAGGATCGATTACAGATTTTTACGACATTATTGAATCTGTTGCGTTTACCATGACGCACAAAAAAACAAACACTTCCACTGTAATTCGCTGGGTAGTCACGACAACAGGGGAAGTCCAAACTGCTTACGTCGGTGAGAAAGCCTGGGCGTAGATGCGGATATTATATTTATAGCAGGGCTGTCTGGCAGGCATTTAGTTTTTTTGATGCGTTGCAACGACGATAATACTGAAACGTTCATGCTTTGTACAGCAGATGACAGTGGTTAGAGAGCTGGGGTTTGCCTCATATTGTATCACGTCTACATTGGAGCCGCACAATTTAGAGGAAATGCAAGCTGGCTAAGAACTGCAGCAAGTCATATCGTAATATGTATTAAATTAACACACATTCTGCGCTATTTTTAGAGTACTGTTTGACCGCTTTTGTTTGACAGCATAGATCTCGTTTAAAGTCCTGCCTTAAAAAATTGCACCTTGCAAAAACGTTTCAGCAATCTGTTAAATATCTGCTGCATGAGAAAACTAGCCGCAACGATGCTACTTTTAAAGGCACTAGTGGTTGCATTTTGCGTTGTCTGCACGTCAGGTATGTATAATACAGTGTAAATAATGTAAAATTGTTTGCATGAAAAGGTTCATGACGAGATTTCGTATGTACTTGCATAATATGCTGATTCTAAACCGAAACAAAGCCGCTTTAGCAGCACAACGGCGAATTTCAAAACGCGACTCGAATGATTAAAAACATCCGCTGTGCTATTTGGCACATAGCTTCCCTTCCATATAGCTGCAAAAGAAGGAAAAGTTTTCCCACCCATCGATCCATCAAATTTTCATTCCAATCAGGTCAAACCTCAAGCTACATTGTTTACTCCGGGACTCAGCCAGTGGCAGCAAGCAGAAATGTGGTGATTGCCTTTACGACGTGTTCGGTTACTGCGCCAACCAATATTTACGGAAATTTCACTGTCAATTCCAACTTCAGCTTTACCTTCACTATGACCGCAGTGTATAGATGGGGATTTAAAGCCACCATACAAAGAACTGACACACGAACTGACGCTCCTAGCAGCGTAGTACTCAACTACAGTCCGGTTTTTGGTAAGTTGACAATGGGTTTTAAAAAAATAGGGACATTCTACGCAATGTGAAACAAGAAAAAAAAGAGGTTTGTAACAATGAACCAGCTTTATTGTCGCAATAAGTTCGCTTTAATATGTAAATAGATGAAACATCGTCACCACCCATGAAAGGTCAATTTATAACTTAGGCGACACAATCCCAATAAGCAAAATATAAATTGCAATGTAACAACACGGTAATTTTACTGTTTGTAAAAGTAAGGTGTTATTTTAGCAACCACTGCAGCGCCAACAACTGCGGCAACTACCCCGTTACCTACAACAGCAGCAGGTAAGGAAGTCGGAAATTATAAATCATGTGTGCTTTTGCCAAAACTTGTGTTTGCTTTTTAGTAACAACACCACAGGCACCTACAACACAGATACCAACAACTGCACCAGGTAAAATCATAAAATAATCCATGAATTCAAACAACTCAATGGCCAAAAACATGAATAAAATTGCAGCATTTAGACTTTGTTTGATAAAATCCGAAGACGCACATACGAGAACTGAATAGAAGGTCGAAACTTTGTAAATTTAAAAGCAAATTTTCGATTTTGCTTGTCATAAGTTATCAAACGCTTTGCAGAAATAGAAGCTGTGCGTGCAACAGCTTTGTATACAAAGTATTTCTGAACACAGTTTTTACTGGTGGGTGGTGAAAACAACTTTATTCATCTTCTGACCTTTGAACGCGCACTGTCAGACCTCAAATGCGAAACGTAGTAGTTACGTTTGCTTTATCAAATGTTCTTTTTTGTATGCAGCATGTTTTTAAGTGTCGTTTTGTTCTTCCCAGCGTTGNAAAGCACGTTAAACCTCAGTAAGAATTCGTACTTTCAGCATAACTGATAATTGTTAAAACTAACGCCTTGTCGTGCACTACAGCGGTAACGTGTTACTGAGCTTATTGTTTTGTTGTCATTTTATGGAAAGGTTCTAGGATCGATTACAGATTTTTACGACATTATTGAATCTGTTGCGTTTACCATGACGCACAAAAAAACAAACACTTCCACTGTAATTCGCTGGGTAGTCACGACAACAGGGGAAGTCCAAACTGCTTACGTCGGTGAGAAAGCCTGGGCGTAGATGCGGATATTATATTTATAGCAGGGCTGTCTGGCAGGCATTTAGTTTTTTTGATGCGTTGCAACGACGATAATACTGAAACGTTCATGCTTTGTACAGCAGATGACAGTGGTTAGAGAGCTGGGGTTTGCCTCATATTGTATCACGTCTACATTGGAGCCGCACAATTTAGAGGAAATGCAAGCTGGCTAAGAACTGCAGCAAGTCATATCGTAATATGTATTAAATTAACACACATTCTGCGCTATTTTTAGAGTACTGTTTGACCGCTTTTGTTTGACAGCATAGATCTCGTTTAAAGTCCTGCCTTAAAAAATTGCACCTTGCAAAAACGTTTCAGCAATCTGTTAAATATCTGCTGCATGAGAAAACTAGCCGCAACGATGCTACTTTTAAAGGCACTAGTGGTTGCATTTTGCGTTGTCTGCACGTCAGGTATGTATAATACAGTGTAAATAATGTAAAATTGTTTGCATGAAAAGGTTCATGACGAGATTTCGTATGTACTTGCATAATATGCTGATTCTAAACCGAAACAAAGCCGCTTTAGCAGCACAACGGCGAATTTCAAAACGCGACTCGAATGATTAAAAACATCCGCTGTGCTATTTGGCACATAGCTTCCCTTCCATATAGCTGCAAAAGAAGGAAAAGTTTTCCCACCCATCGATCCATCAAATTTTCATTCCAATCAGGTCAAACCTCAAGCTACATTGTTTACTCCGGGACTCAGCCAGTGGCAGCAAGCAGAAATGTGGTGATTGCCTTTACGACGTGTTCGGTTACTGCGCCAACCAATATTTACGGAAATTTCACTGTCAATTCCAACTTCAGCTTTACCTTCACTATGACCGCAGTGTATAGATGGGGATTTAAAGCCACCATACAAAGAACTGACACACGAACTGACGCTCCTAGCAGCGTAGTACTCAACTACAGTCCGGTTTTTGGTAAGTTGACAATGGGTTTTAAAAAAAATAGGGACATTCTACGCAATGTGAAACAAGAAAAAAAAGAGGTTTAAGACATTGAACCAGCTTTATTGTCGCAATAAGTTCGCTTTAATATGTAACTGGATGAAACATCGTCACCACCCATGAAAGGTCAATTTATAACTTAGGCAACACAATCCCAATAAGCAAAATATAAATTGCAATGTAACAACACGGTAATTTTACTGTTTGTAAAAGTAAGGTGTTATTTTAGCAACCACTGCAGCGCCAACAACTGCGGCAACTACCCCGTTACCTACAACAGCAGCAGGTAAGGAAGTCGGAAATTATAAATCATGTGTGCTTTTGCCAAAACTTGTGTTTGCTTTTTAGTAACAACACCACAGGCACCTACAACACAGATACCAACAACTGCACCAGGTAAAATCATAAAATAATCCATGAATTCAAACAACTCAATGGCCAAAAACATGAATAAAATTGCAGCATTTAGACTTTGTTTGATAAAATCCGAAGACGCACATACGAGAACTGAATAGAAGGTCGAAACTTTGTAAATTTAAAAGCAAATTTTCGATTTTGCTTGTCATAAGTTATCAAACGCTTTGCAGAAATAGAAGCTGTGCGTGCAACAGCTTTGTATACAAAGTATTTCTGAACACAGTTTTTACTGGTGGGTGGTGAAAACAACTTTATTCATCTTCTGACCTTTGAACGCGCACTGTCAGACCTCAAATGCGAAACGTAGTAGTTACGTTTGCTTTATCAAATGTTCTTTTTTGTATGCAGCATGTTTTTAAGTGTCGTTTTGTTCTTCCCAGCGTTGCTGTCAGGCACTGCCGTTGTCAACCCAAGCGCGCAACAGACAAATACTGTTGAAGTCGTATTCAGCACTCCAATAAACACCAGTGCTCAAGTTATGGTTTCGGTTAAGGGTTATGCAAACCAAACCTTTAACGCAACAGTCACCAGCATGTGCGACAAAAAATTTGTGGCGACCGTAACACGAACGGACACAAACTCTGGCTGGACTAATCAACTAACTCTATTCTATCAAGTAGTTAACGGTAAGTGAAATCAAATGTGATTCAAAGCAATTACGTTAGAATTCTGAGAGCTCTGTGTCTACCAAGCATTGTTGCAAACGATTTTACACTTGGAATGTAAATTATTGACCTGCTAATTTTAACAGTGTATATCGGGTAGGTGTGAATATGTAAAGGTTTTTTTACAAAAGGAACTTTAAAAACAATCACCGACAGTAGTTGCTAGTTATTACGTCAACAGTCACGTGACACATTGTAATTTTGCAGCAACCCTACCAATACAAACATGTCCTGTGACCACTACACCATCAGCTGTTACTAGTAAGTGTTTACAAAAAATATAATACATGTGTTGAAGTTTTATTGTTTAAAATATTGACATTGTAAGGTGGCGAGTAAGTTATGATTTTTGTGCAATAAAATAAAACTAAAAGAAGCTTACTTTTTATTGTCAGGTGCAGCACAACCTACAATACCGTCAAATCTACCAGCCTCTCTTGGTAAGGACCTAACGACACAGAGTGTCGATATCGATAAACGAATCTCATCAGCAGTGTCGAGGGATTCAAATTTTGATGGATTAGTGTAATGCGGAAATGACTTTATCAGCTGCGCACTAACTTGATGTTGTTGTAGTGTACTGCACTTTATCTACGATCTACGTGCCAAGTAGAAACGTCAGCTACACATTTGCTCCAACGTTAGAGGGACAAACCTCTCTTTCAAGAGAAAACTGCAGCGGCACAGGTTAGCACTTTGTGGAAGACTGCCATATCGAATTTTGTGTGGAGTAGGATAACGCCTGGTAGCAAAATTTTGAAATCATTTAACAACAACCGATAAGTTGCAAAGTTGACTAGGTACTGTTTACATCTAAAACTAAAATCTGTTGTGTTCTTGTCTTCAAATTTTTGTGACCAAAACGCCATAGTTTCACGAGCAGTGGTCACAAGACTTAAAAATTTGAAATATCGAATGAAACTGCCTTTATCAACAGGTGTTCCAGTCGCATCCGCGGCATGTGTGCATGACATACTGAATCCAAACAAACCTTTTTTCGGGCCACCGTTCCTGTTTAACTGCTCGACAACGTTAAATAGTGTCCTAAGCCAGGTAGGTCTGGCCGAGCATCAAAAAATACCGTAATATCGTGTATAGTACGTGTAATCTATTTTTTGCTTCTACAGATAAACGTACAAAATGCAACAAATCAGACAGTAAAAGATACTATAAGCAACATAAGGCTTTTATCATCGCCAGGGAATCTATCTACAACCGAAGTGGCAAATATAACCCAAGCGCTTACTACTCTCAGTCAAACCGACCCCCAAAAAGTTATAGTAAGTGAATTTGCAATACGTTACGAATAACCTTGCTGCTTCTAACGCAAATCTCTTCAAGGTAACGATTCCTACCATGTTCGACGTACTGGCAACGACCGACTATTTGGGACAAACTTTTGCACAGACTACACCTACTGCTGCAACCACCGTTACCACGTATGTATGGAGATAAAATACAAACTGTGCTACTAAACACTCACTGGCAGTGAATGATATAGGTTTACAATACAATTAAAAATGGAAAAAAATGTATGACGACCCGCATAGAATTTGGCTCAGCTACGATTTCATTGAAAACCTTAAACTTCCGGAATATTAGGTACAATATATTTGTATCGTGGTGTTTTGGAACAGTTGTTCCCAATTGGGATTAATTCTTCACAACGGATGAATTTTGTGTCTGTAGGGGTGAATTCTGTGATCAACATTCGTGTCTAAAAAGTTATCAACCGCAAGAGTTTAGTTTTTCGTCTGATATACTGATGTAAACATAATTTTTACCAACTGAATGCTTAGAACATCGCTTGAAAGGTTCCATGGAATAAAAAAGTTTGGGAATCACTGTTTTAGGCAAACAAGAGGTCTTGTTTCAAGTGTATGTGGTACATAGCACGACTTTATTGTTGCCTGACTAACCGGTTGTTGGTGCTTGTTGCAGGAGCCAAGTGCAAGCTACAAAGAACATCGTAACAACACTAACGACTTTCGCAAACCGAGTAGCTTTGCCGAACAACGCCACCAACATAACCCTGGCAACAGCAACCACTACCCTTCAGGTAGGGTTTAACAGCACTGATTCGGAAGTCTGTGGAGGCCAGGTGTAAAGATTGCCGATCTTATTGCAGATCAACGAGCCAAACAAAACCACCTTTGGGTACAACTCTGCCAACTTTACGGTGAACAGAGGTTTAAATAAAACAGGCTCACCGTTCGCCGCGACTGTGCCAGGAAAACTGTTGGACGAAGCGGCCAAGACTCAAACTGCCCCAGTTCGGACCTCCTTCATTTACCATTCGTCGACGGCACTCTTCCCTGCGGTCCAGCAACCTAATTTTGTAAGATACCAATGAAACTAATGTGACAGATAACATTGTGCGCTACCGTTTAGAAATTATTATATTTCACACACAAAAAAACTGCATGCAGTTGCGGGCGACATTCAGTTTGTATGTTGTTTAACGGTTAATTTAAGTGTGCACACCTAACAGAATTACTGGGTGTATGTCAAGCTCGCTGAATAATGAAAAGACATCAGCTACGGTGTTAAATGCAAACTTTATAAGACGTAAACTTTGTAACAAAGTTAAGCGGAGGTGTCTATGAATTGTGAACAGATTTAGCCAGCACAGGTGCATCTCTAGCCCAGTTCGTCCGCTGCTAAATTATACCCGCAAGTTGTGACATAGGGCACGCACGAAATTTAGAAACCCGGGGGTTTTAGATTGTTTCTGCTTCTCGCGCGTCGAACGGTCAATTAGGACTTCCCGGATAAGCAAACTGCTGCAGGGATGGCCATGGTAATAGATGCAGAAACTATAACATCATCAAGCCGACCGCCTTATTCTGTACTGGGAACTGATTGTTTATGAAACGTGTTTTAGATACGTGATAATAGAAACGCCCATCGTTAAATCCGCTTACCGCGGTTCTTGGAAGTTATTTGTATTGCTGAAATGCGTAAAATCAATCCTTTTTCTGTATGGCAAGTGGGAACTAAGGTCACTTGCTCATTATTGTCTTTTGACTAAACCGAAACAAAATGGTTAAACTTACTTTTCTTCCAAGCACTTAGTGTCCTTTTTTTGGTTTAAATACACATAAATTGACATTAAATAACAAACTATATTTAATGTTTTTATCAGTGAAATGGCATCGTCGACAACTGTTTTAACAATGTGATAAAACGTTCAACTTATGATTCAAAAGATGTAAACAGCATGGATGTGTCTGAAAGCGCAAATAATGTGTATCTGTTATATTTCTTAAGGTGTTGACAATAAGCGTACGAGGCTACAACCCGACTACATCCAACATTGGCGTACAAATCGTGTATTCATTTGTAAACGTCACGCAAGGCCAAAAGCCCTTTAACAACGGATCTTTAAAGGTGAGGCGAATAATAGGAAACACGTCAATAAATCATGTTAAGGTCATCAAGCCTATGCACTTTTCAGTAACGGATAATAACCTGATTTGTTTGTAGACCAACGTTACCCGAACTCAATGTGACGTCTACCAAAATTCTGACGGAAAGTGGGTACCCAACGGATGTCAGTTAATTAAGAACAGCTTCCCTCCACAGTGTAACTGCTACAAGCTGGCGAGCTACTCCATGATCGTGGTAAGTCAATAGTAAAGGGGAAATGACTCGCTGCATGTTTACAGAGGAAGTTGTTGGGTAATCCTGCAGTTAATCAAATCAAAATTTCTTGGGGCGCCAATGTTAAAAGGTAAGGTAAAGCCTGTGGCCAGGGCATCACCCATAGAAAACGGGCTATTACTTTTTTAAATAGAATTCGCGATAGGCCTAAATTATATACTTAATTCGAACACGTGTTATTAATGATAACCCCAAAAAGTGAAGGCGTTTTGCAGTGGTTTGACTTGCTAATACCCTGTGTCGTTTGCAGAGTTCGAAAGTGTTTCCTTCGACGTTTCAACTTGGAATCGTAAGCTACGTGGGATTGGCGCTGTCAATTTTAGGCTTGGTCATAACCATATGGGTGTACTTGGCCGTCAGGTAGGTCTTGGTGAAGCCTGCAAGCTGTATTCCATGATATTACTTAAATGCGAAACCGAATTCACATTCAGAATTTGGCAGGTAATACGGGTTTGGGCTCACCAGTGACGAATAGGCTGCAGAGCGCGATAAATGCGACATGCTTTGCGCCAACCGCATGCCATCCTTTGCGGTGCGTCATAATTGTCAATGCGGTATGCCTACGACCAAGGCTCGTTACCAAAGGTCTATGCATCTAAAGGAAACGGACTTGACGAGCAGCTCTGTTAAAAACATAACTGCCAGAAAACTTGTACATAGTGAATACATTGTATGACAAACGTTCCATCAATCCCTGTTGTCATAATCTGTGTAAAATTACGTCATAAGGGAACGGAATGGATGATAAAACAAGGTGCGAGGAACGTAAACATAAAAAAGGTAAAAAAAAGGTTAGGTGTTGACCTTTCTTGTCAATATGCACTGATGATGACAACAGCGATTGTCAAAACGTTTGCAATAAAATGTATTTACTATACACAAGTTCTCAGACAGTCATGATTTTTATGGCTTCGTATCCTGTGTTGCTAAGTTTTGCTTTCGATTAGTCATCTATAAAATTTGTTTTGCAGGGAACTGCGCAAACGTCAGCCCACAGTGTTTCTCCTCAACATTTGCTTTAACCTTCTTATCGCCGACGTGTTGTTTATCGTTGGAATAGGTTTCGTAAGCGACTTGGTAGCTTGCTACCTATTCACGGCACTGTTGCAATTTTTCTTGCTTACGACCTTCTTTTGGATGAGCGCAAACGCCTATAACTTGTACAAGGGTTTATCAAGGGTAAGCTTGGTGTGTCAAACAACTACTTGTTCTTAGGTGAAGGATTAGTCCGGAAATAACATGTCTTTTAACTCTTTGGTGTTTCGATTGTTCAACTTAACATTCCACAGACATTTTCGCAAATTTTGTATTAAATCAATCTAAATTACCAAAAAATGTGTAGATAGGGAAGGGGTTTAATGCCTTCCATTTTAAATAAATAGATTTTTGCAGGTCGTACGCCTCAGCAATTCATCTAGCATGATTCCCTGCACCTTGTCGTATATAACACCTCTGCTGATCGTAGGCCTTAACGCGGGCATAACAATCTTCGCTTACGACATGAAAAGCTTCCGAGCGGGTAAAACTTTTTTAAATAATTTTTACAATGAAGTCCCAACAGAAATATACCAAAAAATGACCTTTTTAGATGATCCGTACTTTGAATCGGCATATAAGGCATTTCATATGTGCTGGCTGCATTTGAATTCGCTGTATTATGGATTTCTGCTTCCCGTTGGTATTTTGTGCGTCTTTAATGCGATCATGTTCGTATTGGTGATCTACCACATAAGCTGCAAAAAATCACAAGTAAGTTGAATATAAACAGAAAACTAAACGGGACCTTTTCTAAAGCGGCACTAGAATACAATCCTTTAAATTTCGTATCGTAGAAAAATGCCAGGGTGTTAGGCTTTTATGCACAAAGATTTCATCAGCTTTACTCTAATCCAAAAACTACCAAACTTTTGAAATTAAATGATTTTTCATGTTTACAAAATGTCAGCAGCTTCTTCCCATTTTGTTTACTGATAATGACAAAAGTTACATGCGAAAGCGTGAATTAGGAATGAATTAAACAAAAGCATGCAACACAATATGGACAGACTTGATCAATACAATTTGATAAACCTCTGTATCGTGTTCCCAAAAACCATGTGCCAACACACGCCTGGGCATGGGTATAGTGCATCATTTTGAACTGAATAACGTTAAACAACCGCAACGAATTTATTGTAGATCCAGTCAACAGCACAGGATCGCAGCCCAGTGGACGAGCTTGTGGTTGCAGTGGCAATATTTCTTATGATGGGGCTAACCTGGGTGTTCGCGTTTTTCATGCTTGTTGCGGATACAACCACATCGCAGGAGATAATGTCTTGGTTTTTCACCATCCTAAATTCGACTCAAGTAAGAAAAGATATCAAAACACAATATCCTGTAAAGGACCGAACACTCATAGACACCTGAGCTGAGTACAAGATGAAAATGCAAATAAGACCTAACGCTTGAAGCTTCAGTGACCAATACGCGCATTTGAGACCCAAGACTGTGCGAAAACAAAGCTGTTTTTGTGTGCATTCCAAAGTGTTTTGTTGAAGGAATTGCCTTAAAAACCTAAAAGCCACAAACCTTAGTGACAATCGAATAATTTAAAACCAATAAACAGTGCACCGATAATAACATAGTTTCGTCTGCAGAACTTATTTGTCTTTCAGGGATTTATAATCTTCCTGCTTAACTGTGTGCGTCAAGAGCGGGTGCGCAAGATGTGGTGCGCACCATTGCTCGCCTGTCTTGCCTGTCGCATCGCAAGACGAAAGAACTCTTCGTCCATTGAGATGGAAACGAGTCGGCTGACAAGCAAGGCAACAAAATCCTAAATTGTGCCAGATACCGAGAGATGAAATGTACAAGATACTTTTAAGGGCGTGAACAAACTTGTGTACTGTATGCGTGAACACATTAGCTTGCATGATTTCTGGATAATGATTTAAAGCTAAAAACTATGTGTCAGGTAGTGCAAAAAAACGTAAAAAAATTAAAAGTTAAACATCGTTTTTTAACTGCCGGAGCAATTGTATAAATAAATACATTCTGCACTGATGGCGATAACAACGTTTGCAACACAATGTATATACAAGTTCTCTGGCAGTTATGTTTATAATTAAGCCACTTTTCAAGTCCCGTGCTTGTATTCCTAAACCTACTTTGGTTTGTAACATGGATGGCGACTAAAAAAAAGAGCATTAGGTTTCCATACAATTGTTTCTGTTACTGTTGTGCTTGTTAATATTCGTGTACAGCTGAACGTATTGCACCCCGTTGTTGTTTTGTAAATACATATTTGCGGACAATAAAGACCACACGTATACCGTGTGACGCATTGCCTAGTGAGGCAAAACTATAATTAAATCGCGTGAGAATGAAATCATAGCTTTTGGCAGCGAAATGTAACGGCTATATGTCAAAATCATTGTGCTCACCCGATACACACAAAACAAATCGAGATTTAACAGAGCCACCGCAAAACCACAGATTGAAAACAATGTTTCATGTATAATCAGCGTATATAGACCAAACCCCAAAGTGTACAAAATGCACAATTTGATTTTAATTACAATTTTTGCCTTATTTTTAACACAGCAACGAAGCCAATAAATTTCAAAAGATTTTTGCGCTCAAATGTATATTTCGCCACAAAAAGCTGTAAAAAAGTTGATATTGTAGTAATCAAGCGTGCGTACGGCTATGATTTTTGATAAAGTTTTGATAACAATGCCCAAACAATGGTATCTAAATCTGCCTACATCATATCCTATACGTCACAAACAATTTTTGAATCGGCTGAAATCCACGTGAGTCACACTGAATTACGCACAAAACCTACTGGCAAAAATAACTAAAAAGTTAGAAAAGATATAACAGGGTATCACAACGGGGTGGATTTTATACAATTTTAAAATTAAGGTTATCTGAAAATTGATTCTATTTAGAACGTTTTTTTTTAAATAACAGCATTTGCAGATAAGGTATAGTTAGCTATGAGTGAGATTAATGAGAAATGATTGCTACTTATTACAGTTTGAAATTAAAAAAAAAACAGTTTGTTTCAAAAATTTAATTGTTTACTCTTTAAAAAACGAATGACAGGAAATAAATTGGCGTTTTGGCTATTTTTAAGCTTTTGCTATTGTTTTACAGCAAAACGACAATGGAAAATGTATTATTTGTATGTTTAAGTAAACAAATAAAATGATAAGTATTATATTTATTATAACATTTCTTGGAGTAAGTTTCTTCCCTATTGGAGCACAAAACGGTAGGTGCTTTACAGCTTAACACTAGCTTGTTTAATGACAAGAGTTTTTAATTCAACTCCTCGATATTCACACTGTAGTGTAAACTAAATAATAGAAACTTTAGTTCAATAGAAAACTGGAGTTACAGTGTGTATTCATAACTTTAGTTACACTAGCAGAAAGATATTTTGAAACGGAAACTTTTGCCTGTTATTTGACCCACCCGCATACATTTTACGTGAATTCATAACTTTAAACATGTTTTTAGTCACAATAGCAAGGGGATGCTTCGAAACGGAAACTTTTGCCGGTCATTTGACCCACCCTCATACATTTTACGTCAAATACAACCACTCGTCATGTTTGCGAAAAACTCCAAACCGTTTCGTGGTGGCAATGGAAAGAAATGAGACATTGGGAGACAACATTACGTTTACAAATAAAGTAGTAAGTCGTGATGTCTGTGGGTTTACCCTGGAGGTTTTCGGCGAAATGTCTGATATACTTCAGTACGACGGGTGGTCAGTTGATGGACCTAGAATTATTTGGAGCGCATATTATGGTAAGTTTTGCGTTCTTTGCACACAAAATGCATTTTATTTCTTGGTACCAACGTGGAATACTTTGTATTTGACCAAATAAAGGCTTTTTTACCAGGTTTATGCCAAACTCCTTGTGCCAAATAAATAACCATGTTTTTTTAGACACCAATGTTCAAACAAGCAATCCAACACAGGCAAAGTGGCCCGAAGGTAAATCTAATCGAGGTTTTCGACAACAAAACACACCTTAGAATTTTATCTAAACTTAATTCATAGAATCACCCACTGGGACTATTCAAGTGGGGCCATTTGCTGGACACACCACTTCACCGAGAACGTTCTGGATTCCTTACAACGAGTGCTACGCAGAAAAATCAAACAACATTTCCTTGGTCTTGTACAATACAAGTGTGACACTAAGTCCCTATATACTTAGTAGCACCCGCTGTGGTTTTACAATATCAGTTGTGAGATCAAATCTAGAAAACGGTTTCCTAGGGTGGTCGCTTACGGAAGTATATTTGAAATGGACAGCCCATTTTGGTAAGTTCCAGTCTATAAGTTTACAAACTTAAATATGTGCTATGCATGTAAAAGCAATACCAAACGTTTATTGAAAAGTGGTAGGTTGAAAAGGGCACTGATGTAAAAGTTAAAATTAGTACCATAAATCTGTTAAAGCACCAGAAATATACAAGCGACCTTTATCTGGGTTTTTTTTTGAATAACCCATCAATTTGACTAAATTCTACGTGTAAGTAAAGGTTGCCTTAAACATGCAGATAAAAACTGATTCCACAAGACAAAATTGGACCGGTTTTAACATATTTTATCTATATGCTTTTCAGCCCCGTTTTTAAGTGGCTGCTTTGAAACGGAAACATTTGCCGGACATTTAACCCACCCTAAAACGTTTTACTTCAAATTCGACAAATCGTCGTGCTTTCAAACGCCCCCCAAGCGTATTGTGATTAGCCTTGAAAGAAACGCAACAGTAGAGGACAACCTTAACTTTACAAGCAAGATTTTTGATAGTACCAACTGTGGGTTTACTATGGCGATCCTTACTTCACTAACTGCAGAACCTCAGTACGAAGATTGGGTTAAAGGACCTAAAGTATTTTGGACCGCATATTTTGGTAAGTTCTACGCCGGTCGTGTTTGTAAAGGGTGTTTTAGCGTTCAACAGAAAAGCAATTACATGTCGTAATGCGGCCATTTTCTCGAGTTTTAAAGTGACAACTCAATCATTGTTCTTATTTCTAAACCATGGTTCAAACAACAAGCAACGTTGTTTTCAGACGCCAGCGTTGAAACACCGGTACCAACACAGGACAAGTTACCCAAAGGCAAGTCTCTAGCAAAGTTTACCTCAGTACAACAAAAGCTACCTAACTAAATTTACTTATAGAATCGCCAATATTCGGCACCATTCACGTTGGGGCATTTGCTGGACACACCACATCACCGAAAACGTTTTGGATTCCCTATAACGAGTGTTACATGAACAAATCCACCAATGTTTTCTTGGAACTGTACGGCGCGAATGGGACAGCGGATTCCCTTAGCCCATATTTACTCAGCAGTAGCCAGTGTGGTATTACTGTATCAGTTGTGAGATCAAATCCACATAACGGCTACCTTTCGTGGTCTGAATCGGAAATATATCTGAACTGGTCAGCTGAGTTCGGTAAGTTGCCACAATGATGCAGACGTTCACCTTACTAGCTTCACACGTTTTAACAAATACTAAAGTTACAACTAACAGAAAACTATGGCGACAGCGTCACCAAATTAGAGACTTGTCCCTTATATTTAGGTGCACAATTCACGGTTTTAAAGTGTCAAAAAGATACAACCCAGTACTTGTGTGTAAAACATTTTCTACGTTTCCTGATGTCCTGATGACTGATGATGAATGATGACAAATGACAACTGTGGTGTCGAAACGTAGAAACGTAGAAATAGTGTCACACACAAATACTGGCTTGTATCTTTTTATTGCCCCTAACATGTTTAATTGCAAACAACTGACCTGCTTAAATACAGTTAGCGTCAGGTACTGGCGTCAAACAACATGGTTGTTCACAAACCAATAGTTTTTTTGTTGCCACAAGGTAAAATATTATCCAAGAATGGTTTTGTAAAATTAATTGGTGCATTTTAGTCAGCCGCTATTCATTGTTTGTGTATTTACAACTTTGTATTTTCTTTTAAAGATAACGTCGAACAACATCCAATCGGTAAGTGTAGCAAACACCAATTTAAACGGTTAGACGTGCACGTGTATAACATTTATATGTTACTTCGTGTTAGCAATAGCATTGGGAAAATCAATCATCGTAGACGTAAACTTGTAGATTTAAAATGCGAAGCAGAAGCTTTTAACAGGGATACTTTGTGTTCCCCTTATGACTGTAAAGTTTTGAAAATTGATGATTTAATGCAGTGGAAAAGTGGAATCGATGCGGTAGGAACGAGTATTTCGTCCACAACGGAACCGACTATAAATTTGAAGACGCTCGGACCACTTGTAAGGGTTTCAATGGCACACTGGCTTACGTACGAACAAATGAAACGTTGCTGTACCTGACTTCGCTCCGCAGGTTGACAAGTACGAGTGGTAACGGATTTTTACATTCGGTGTTTGTTACTGTAAAATAATTTAGACGATTTACAAATTGTGAGGCAATTAGTGTTGTCATTAATTCCACAAAGATACCGTACAACGGTACAACGCAGTTTTAAGTTCAGAGTGTACGAAAGCATATCACACTAACAGTATGTTAGAATATTACACGTTAAATGATCAAGTGTGTGTACCGGTTAAAAGAGAAAATTAAGAATTTCCAACGGATCTTCAAAGTATTAAATACGTCTAAACTATTTGCAGGTACATCTGGAAACGCATGGATAGGTTTGCAAAATCAAGGTGGAAATTCGAGCGAATTTTTCTGGCTGGACGGAAGTTCGTTCGCAGACAGCGAACCAAAGTTTGTATCACCCGAACCATTAAACTTAAACGACCAGGAAGCCGATTGTGTGTTGCTGTCCTATGAAGGAACATTGCACTCACGGCGTTGCTACCACTTAAGGGGATTTATATGTGAAAGGACTGCCAATGGGTCAGGTGGGTTTCCATTCGAACTTGTAATCTAAACCAGGATAGTTACTCTTCACAACGGCAGTTACCTTAACATTGATGTGAAGTTAAAATNTACTGGCGTCAAACAACATGGTTGTTCACAAACCAATAGTTTTTTGTTGCCACAAGGTAAAATATTATCCAAGAATGGTTTTGTAAAATTAATTGGTGCATATTAGTCAGCCGCTATTCATTGTTTGTGTATTTACAACTTTGTATTTTCTTTTAAAGATAACGTCGAACAGCATCCAATCGGTAAGTGTAGCAAACACCAACTTAAACGGTTAGACGTGCACGTGTATAACATTTATATGTTACTTCGTGTTAGCAATAGCATTGGGAAAATCAATCATCGTTAACGTAAACTTGTAGATTTAAAATGCGAAGCAGAAGCTTTTATCAGGGATACTTTGCGTTCCCCTTATGACTGTAAAGTTTTGAAAATTGATGATTTAATGCAGTGGAAAGGTGGAATCGATGCGGTAGGAACGAGTATTTCGTCCACAACGGAACCGACTATACATTTGACGACGCTCGGACCATTTGTGAGGGATTCAATGGCACACTGGCTTACGCACGAACAAATGAAACGTTGCTGTACCTGACTTCGCTCAACAGGTTGACAAGTACGAGTGGTAACGGATTTTTACATTGTTACCATAAAAAAATTAGACACAATTTGTAAATCGTGTTTGCTACCATAAAAAAATTTAGACGATTTACAAATTGTGAGGCAATTAGTGTTGTTTTTAATGCCACAAAGATACCGTACAACGGTACAACGCAGTTTTAAGTTCAGAGTGTACGAAAGCATATCACACTAACAGTATGTTAGAATATTACACGTTAAATGATCAAGTGTGTGTACCGGTTAAAAGAGAAAATTAAGTGATCAAGTGTGTGTACCGGTTAAAAGAGAAAATTAAGTGATCAAGTGTGTGTACCGGTTAAAAGAGAAAAGTTCCAACGGATATTAAAAGTATTAAATACGCCTAAACTATTTGCAGGTACATCTGGAAACGCATGGATAGGTTTGCAAAATCAAGGTGGAAATTCGAGCGAATTTTTCTGGCTGGACGGAAGTTGGTTCGCAGACAGCGAACCAAAGTTTGTATCACCCGAGCCATTAAACTTAAACGACCAAGAAGCCGATTGTGTGTTGCTGTCCTATGAAGGAACATTGCACTCACGGCGTTGCTACCACTTAAGGCGATTTATATGTGAAAGGACTGCCAATGGGTCAGGTGGGTTTCCATTTGAACTTGCAATCTAAACCAGGATAGTTACTGTTCACAACGGTAGTTACCTTAACATTGATGTGAAGTTAAAATATTTTCAATAAAACTATGCCAGGGTCGCGAAACATTGGGACTTTTTTGTGGGTCGTTCCAAAGAGCACAGTATCCTCGTACTCCTTATGGTTAGTACTACCCAAGCTAAATTGACGTGAAATAATAAACATTTTTGTTATTCAATAAGTCAATGCGTACAAGAGTTTGGCAATGACACTAATCAACGTTTTGGTAATGTANAGTTACCTTAACATTGATGTGAAGTTAAAATATTTTCAATAAAACTATGCCAGGGTCGCGAAACATTGGGACTTTTTTGTGGGTCGTTCCAAAGAGCACAGTATCCTCGTACTCCTTATGGTTAGTACTACCCAAGCTAAATTGACGTGAAATAATAAACATTTTTGTTATTCAATAAGTCAATGCGTACAAGAGTTTGGCAATGACACTAATCAACGTTTTGGTAATGTACTATATCCTGAACACAAATCTTCAAAAAACTAAATATGTGAAAACGCAAGAGCTTTATCACCAGGAAAACAAGATCACAAAAAAAACGTCACCAACTGCGTTTTCGAAACGTCACTAAACGAAATATTTTTTATCCAAAGATACAATAAGCGGTTGTCATAACTTTACAAGCGCTGAGTACAACACGATAGAGACGGTGCGTTTTCGAACATGCGTCACCGAAACTCCGCAATCAGTGGACGTGTACGTCACCGCTGAGGGGAGTTATACGTACGAAGCCTATTTACAACGGATCCATGTTTGGGGTTTCGAAGTTGAAGTGATAAGAACGGACAAAAACCCAGGAACACCAACTGATGCGCGGATTAAATGGACGGCACAGTTCGGTAAGAATTGGTAGTTATCACTCTATTCTGAACCCCATCACCGACTTCATAAGTATAAAACGAAACAGGTATTAAAAGCAGTGTTTACAGGCATTTAAAGTCCTGCGAACGATTTCACCTAAAACGTTTTTTTTTCTTTTGGTAACTTGGTTCTTTATTTTACAGGTATTACGGGATCGACACTTGCACCAATTGGTAAGTGTGACCACACTAGACTTGAATTTCGCTCAAACGAGATAACGCAGACTTTGTCCAAGTCAATAAAATTCAAATTATTGAATTATGAAGTTGTTAAATAAAACAAATTTTTAAAATAGTTTAAATCTCAACAAGAAACTCATTTAAATATTGAAACTGGTTATTGGTGTTTGCAGTTGAAATCTGGCATCGGTTTGGCCCCAACGAGTACTTGGTGCACGAGAGTTTAAACTACTCATTTGCGGACGCTCGCACAATTTGCAAGGGATTTAACAGCACTCTGGCCATCATACGGAACAATCAAACCGCAATGTTTCTTGTTTCTCCGCATTTGAGAAGTATGAATAAAAAATGTCAAATTCTGGTATTTCCCAAAGGTTAAATCACGCACAAAAACAGTAGCATGACTTCACCCGAATAAAAGTCAATCTGCAATCCCAAAAACAAATCGTTTAAAGAAGGCTGCAATCAAGCAGTTTATGAGCGGCTGTCCTATAGAGTATAAGCTGCAATTTTAAAATTTACAGTAAAATATGTTTTTTCCAAGTGGTAAACCAAACATTTGAGTTAAGCATGTTACCGAACCAAAAGCATGTTACCAAACTCATACGAACCAACAGAATACAGAAAACACAATCCATGGATCGGTTTACGAGACAGTACCGGAACGACAAACAACTTTACATGGATTGATGGAAGTCCGTTACCGGATAGCGAGTTGAGTTTTATATGGCCGGAGCCTTTAAACACAAATGGAATTGTCGAAAACTGCGGAGTATTATCGGAAAATGGTCGATTGCTTTCCAGAGGCTGTAACTATCACAGAGGTTTTATTTGTCAGAGACCTGCCAACTTATCAGGTATGCGTATGTGTACAAGGAGTGTTGTGTGCAAATCTTGTGGTTCACTCTGTTATCCAAAGATACGGTTACTACTTTCTGTGTCTTTTTTGGAACTCGTTACAAAAAATTTTACTTTTAAATTTGATTTGCTGTGACAACAAGCAAAAAAGAAAACACGTCGAAAAAAGATAAACACATTTCGTCAAACGACAACTTTGTCAAGCTACCAAAACCTTGCCGCTTAAAATTGAAGAGAACATAGAAAACTACCAAAAGCCAATGTAACAACAAAAGACAATAATATGACAAAAATAACTGTTTGTAGGAATGCTATACCGTATGCATTTTAGTAACATGTTTCAACAATTTCTTATGTCACCATCGCTAGTAGCATAAACTTAAAGCATGTCTATCTGAATCAAGGAAATAGGAAAACATTTATTTTGTGTTTAAATTAATTTTATATCCGTGGTAATTGTACTTTACAGTAAAAGTATAAAATGTATTCTAGTCACCACCGCATCAGCGACCACCACAACACCAGTCATTACAACATCACTATCACCTCCAGTCGTCGGTAAATATACAAGAAAGCATGCCTTCAGTGCCACAGAAAAAAACGCGATTTATAGCGTTTAGCGTCGATAAATTAATAGAATCAAAAATTATAGTTTTACTCTGACTTTAAATGTGACAACAGATTTTTTATGTTTACGTGCTGCACTGTTTTTATTAGAGGATAAGTGGTATCAGTGCGGTCTTACGGAGTATTTGGTGCACAAACAGCAGGATTTTACTTTTGACGAGGCACTAAATAAGTGCGAGGCTTTTAACGCAACCCTTGCTACAATCAAGAACAATTACACCTCAGAATTTGTACAATACATTCATAACCTTTCAGGTAAAATATAATATCATAGTTGGAATTTACTGGGTTTCTTAGTTATAGCATCTTTCGTTGAAAGCAAACAAATATTCCTAACACACAACAAGTTGTCAAACCCACACTGCAAAAGGATGATTTTTCACCGTAATGTACGACTTTTTAAACTAGTTAAAGCCACACAATGGTGGTGTTCTTCGAAAATGTCTAATTGTGTTAAAGAGCAGTGGGGACAAAGTGTATTTTGCTAAGTAAACGTTAACACCAAATTAGAAAGACCTGAAAAACAGAAAACGGATGTATCAGTTTGCTAAAAATTGCAACAAATATTTTAACTATTGTCATGCAAAAACGTTTGCTGCCTTGCGAACGTGGTATTCCCTACGACTTGTTACTCATGGGGCCAAGCATTTCTGTTTTACAAACCATAGAGACAACAAAACATTTTTTGTAACAAATTTAAGACGAATTTCATCAAAATGCTTGGATTGGTTTGGAAGATAAAACCGGGACAACCGGAAACTTTACGTGGATTGACGGCAGTCCCTTGCTACCTAGCGAACAGCGGTTTGATGGAGGCACACCGGACAATAACAATGGTTTAGAGAGGGACTGTGTTCTGATTTCCGCCTATACGGGATGGGTTTCAAGACGTTGCACTTTCCCAAGAGGTTTGGTGTGTCAAAGACGAATCAACAGTAAGTGACGTTGAACAAAGTTGTGAATCAACTTGGTTCATATACACAGAGAAATTAATTTTGTCTAAAGAACGAGTGTGAACTGAATTTCGAACATGAGTTTTGTTGAAAACTTAAATACTATTTTTTTTGTTTTTTTTCAAAAATGTCATTTTTGTCTGTATTTTCTGTATGCAGCCGGCGTCCTGCATGAAAGCACAAACATACCAGCTCCTGTCGACGGCAAAACAACAGTCAACGTGGAATTTAAAACCTGTAAAAGTAACACCCCGTATGACTTGAGCGTTAGGATTTTCCATGGCAATTTCACATACGACTTTGTGGTCGTAGCGACGCACGACTGGGGTTTTGAACTAAACCTAACGAGAACCGACGACGGAGATGACTTTCCAACAAACTTGTCAGTTGAGTGGGAGAGGACGTTTAGTAAGTTGTCGTTTGAATAGTTGATAACACTTATGCAAAAAAGAAATGAGCGTTGAAATAAGAGCGTCCGGTTAATAAAATGCCGTGTAATTACGTTTGTATTTGAAAAACAAAAAAGGTTTTTCTTGTCTTAGATTCAACAACCACTGTACCAGCGACATCCACTGCAGTGGCGGCAACTACGGAACCAACAACAACCACCGAACCGACTGCAACCACACCATCTGCGACAACCGTTATAGGTAAATAAATGCAAAGTAAATTTCTTATGGTAACAAAAGAACCAAAGCCTAAAAAAGCCCAAATCGTTAATGGCGTTTACGTGGCATTTAAACAAATACAAGTAAATTTGCTATGGAAACGAAATACAGGTAATACAATTCCCTGTTGTATTTTGAAGTATTAATTTACTATTTTTGTGTTGAGAAGATAAGTGGTATCAGTGCGGTTCGACGGAGTATTTGGTTCATGGCCTACACGGTTTTTCTTACAACAAAGCTCAGGAGAAGTGCGAGACATTTGGTGCAACACTTGCCACAGTAAAGAACGACTACACATCACAATTCATAAAATACATTTTCGACCTTGGAGGTAAAATATAACATAACTGGGCGAATTCATGGGCAATGGTGAAATAATAGCGTTTTTTTACTAGCGCTTTGCATGGGTCCCGACTTTCACCAAAAATGAATTATTAAAACTACCAACAACTAATTTTGTGTTTACATAAAAAAAACATCTGAAAAATATGATATTTGAATGACACATTGATGTTACTTAAATTTGAAACATGTTCCTAAATTAACTCTACATCGGTTAGTTTACGTCAAAAAGGCATACTTGTTGAGCAAATAAAATCGATAAGCAAAAACAAAAATTTATTGTTACTACAGTTTTTTGCACAAAATGATAAAAAACGACCATGCGAAACCCTTGGGGGAAATATGACACCTTATAACTTGATGGTGACCGGGGAAACTAAATCAGTTTTGCAATACATCCATAATCCCATCGAAACATACCTCAGTAACAAAACAACATTTATTTCAGTGACGTTCACCGAGGCCGCGGCTTGGATTGGTTTAAAAGATGAAACCGGGACAACCGAAAATTTTTTGTGGATCGATGGTAGCCCTCTGTTGCCTAACGAGTGGCGGTTTGAGGGTGGCAAGCCTGTTAACATTAACGGAGCGAAGGGCGACTGTGTGACGATTATAAAAAACACGATGCGATGGATTGCAATACGTTGCACCAAACCAAGAGGTTTCGTGTGCCAAAGGCAAACCACTGGTAAGTGACGTTATTTTTTGTGAAAATACAACCATTTTACACGAATCCTAATAAACTAACAATTGTTTATTGACTCCAGAACAGTATTTCTGTGATACTTGGTTAATAGTTATTCTTGCAAAAAACATTTTAATCTTGGTCTTTTTTATGCAGCTAGCGTTTTGCACGGATGCACAAACATATCAGCTACGGCCGACAAAGAAGCAACAGTCAAAGTGCAATACAGGACCTGTGAAATTAACAGGCCATATGATCTTTATGTCGATGTTTCCTATGAACATAATTTCACATACGATGTCGAGTTCGTAGCGACGCATAACTGGGGTTTCGAACTGAATTTAACAAGAACCGACGACAGATTGGACTTTCCGACCCACTTGCTAATAAAGTGGGAAATAATGTTTAGTAAGTTTCCGTCTCTGATTCTTTTTAAAATGTTTACTTCACAGACCTGCAATTTTCACATGCTACAGTATTTTAATGAGCAGATACAAGCCAGTACTTGTGCGACGATGAAAACAGCATTTGTCGAAACGTAGAAAATATTTTACACATAAGTGGTCTGTACTGTATCTTCTTGAGACTAATTAGAACCGTGAATTGTGTAACAGCCATAGGCGCCGAGTAGGCGGTGGCGGGGTGGCGCGGCTACCTTGGGGTTTTCAGGCACGGTGGCCGCCACCTTGCATTTTTTGATCTATTTGTGGCAACCTTGTACAAGTTTGCCAATATTTGCACAGAACAGGGACGTAGCAAGCTTATTCATAAGGTGTCAAAACTAAACGCATACAAATAATGAATGGCTTTGGCGTTTTACGTTGTTTTTGTCGTCAAACATGCGATTGTTTACCGGTGAATCGTTACCATTGTTACGTGATAATCCGGTTATTCTGTAATAAGACATGATCAGAAGCAATTGTAACATTTGATGTAACGCTTGCCTTCCAATAGCGAAGTGATTTCATAGTGTTTTTATGTACGTGTGTTAAGCTACAACCAAGCAATATGCAAGAAAAGCAATGTAGATGTAGATTCTGATCTAAACGACCGAAAGACCTTGTGGCTACATTCGTTCGAACACCGGTTTTACTGCACATGACGAACCACGATGGATTTGTAATTTTGGATTGTCTTAGAACTATCGTTTTATTAATGTGTTCAGGTCCATGTGACTTGATATGCGGCGATACCTGTGCACCGTACTAAACTTTGTTTAGTTCCCACGTGTATCTTAACCGCTTGTGAGCGTATGTTGATCGCCGCAGTGTACCAGTTTAGTATGGCTTGTACGTAAAAAAATAAGTGAAGTAAATAACCAGCCAAGGAAGTGTTATAGTAACTGTCACGTGTGTTGGGATAGCGCGACTCTTGCTGTTGTTCACGTGTGTGACGTCACAATGCTAGGCGTTGTGACGTACATCTGCCACCTTGCATTTTTGCGAAACTCGGCGCCTATGGTAACAGCATTCGGCTTGAAAATTCGAACAAGAAACTTTGTAAACAAAAAACAAAAAGGACGCTTACATTGTAAAAAACCCTTTCTATTTATAATTAAAAAACGAAATCTTTGTTTTATAGTTTTAGATTCAGAAACAACCACTTCTTC
>QXVZ01022502.1:0-13214 GCA_008931825.1 Phallusia fumigata | reverse complement strand
TGAAAATGAGAGAAATGCGTGTCGATTAAGCGTATCGAACACGCTTAAAAGCGCCATGTAAATAGGCTTAGTGATGGGTTTTTATTGTTCATTGGAATAAGTGTTTTTTTAGTAACATAATCAAATTTTACAATAAGAAAACGTGGTATTTGCATGTTTTGCAATATTTTCGAATCAACACTGCTGCAAAATTCACGGTTTTAAACAGTTTTACTTAAAATATACAAGGTGGTACTTGTGTGTAAAACATTTCTACCTTTCGACAAACGCTGTTGTCATCATCAGGAATGAAACGTAGTAAATGTTTTACACACAAGTACTCGCTTGTATCTTCTCTTAAAATTTCGAATATATTTGCTGACTCGCGTTACTTGCGATGACTCAGCACGAGGGAACGTGGAGGATTGGCTTGGAAAGGTCGAGGAGGCGATGGTGGTGAACTTGAGGAAGATGTCCAAGTTCGCGATCACAGATTTCCAGCAAAAGACGCGCGAGGAATGGTGCATCGCTCATCCGTCACAAGTACGTCATCAGTCACGTGGTTAGCAAAACGGGGATTCCCTGAACTTGCAGGGAGGATTCAAAGTTCCCTGCTTCAGGTTCCAATGGATTATAGCAGGGATAGTCAAACTTTGGAGCCGCAACGATAAATACCTAACTTCTAACAATACATTCTATTTGAATAACAGACGACGCCTATACAGACGAAATATATTTTTTTAAAGACGTTTATCGGTTGGTGGATGTATCTGAAACACTGCTTCACTGCTATAATACAAAAAATTAATTAAACTAACTTATTTCCATACAGAATGAAGTATGTGCAGCAAAGCTTAATTCCCTTTGGTTATGTTGTAAATACCCCAACAACAAATACCCTATTTATTGTAATATTACCGGGGTATAAGAGCCACGTACGTAGGATCTAAGAGCAGCGGTTCGGCCAGCACTGGTTTTTAAAACTGTGTTATTGTTTACCAAACACCACCTTACTTGGGGTTCGAACCACCAGCCACTGGGTTTCTATACTTCAACCACGTGTTGTTTACACCACTAGGTGGTGCTGACGATCTCGCAGACGATGTGGTGCCAGGAAGTGAGTCAGATATTATCTGGTGATGTGGAAGGAGGACCTGAAGAGGCGCTGAAACATTTCGAGAAGTTGAGCTTCGATCGGCTCAACAGACTGGCTGCACTGGTCCGGACAAAACTACCTCATCTGCACCGGAATAACATCACCGCTCTCATAACGGTTGACGTGCACGCTCGTGACATCATCACTGACATGGTATGTGACGTCATGACAAGCGACATGACATCATCTGTATCAAAATTTTTGACATACTTGTTTTTTATTTTTTGCTCATGACGTCGTTTTTTTGAAACTTTCAATATTGTGACGTCATTGATGACGTAGTAACTGTAGTCATCATCTCCATAATAAGTTTCCCACTTAAATTTTATACATCATAAAAAATAATACAACGTCATTAATGTACGACTTTGTGGATTTACGTAATGCAGTGACGTCACCGTCCAATTTTCACCTTGGCAGGTTCGAATGGATGTGAATTCTCCGACCAACTTTGAGTGGCTGCGGCAGTTGAGATATTACTGGGAGACTGACATTGACGATTGCGCAGTGAGATGCGCCACCTCCCAATATATTTACGGCTACGAATATCTAGGAGCTTGTCCTCGTCTCGTCATCACTCCACTCACTGACAGATGCTACCTCTGTCTCATGGGGGCTCTGCAGGTTAGTGTTAAGCTTTAACCCAGTTTTCCAACATTTTTTGGTGAATTGGGAACTTTACCTATTTTGGAACTTTTCATTTCTCCCCTACTAGACAAGAAATGATACAAAGTAACATTAAAAGGATCGGAAACGCTGGTCTACCTAAATAGAAATAGTACACTTGTATTGAATATATGAAGTAACAAAACCTCCTCTTAACTCGTAAAGTTCCTTCCCGGTTAGGAACCACTAAATTAGCGCTGTGGAAATGGGGCAGAAACGGTCGATTTCTGGGTTCACTAAAAACAAACTGTGTTATCTGCTTGGGACAAATCAAACCAAATTGAAGAAATGGTTTGGTCAGTAAATGTGGTGGTTGCCCTGGTAAGATCTGTCCGTGAAATGGTGACCCAGTTTTTAACCAGGACATAGTGATTAGGAGCCACTCCTGTTTGCCACAAGACTTGAAAAAAACATATTACATTATTGCTCAACGTGTTATGGATCAGCACCGAGAAAATGGCGGAAATAGCAACGTAGAAACCTTGCTGTAGTTTCGGGTGTTAGAAGCCTAAGAAACAGTCGAAGTTCCTTTATTACGTCATAGTGACGTCATAACAAGCCGAGCACGTCAGTTTATACGTAACAATCAGTCTTAAGCATATTCTAAGCTCGTACCTCGTACTTAACCAACCTTGAAATTCAGCTGGACTTGGGCGGCGCTCCCGCTGGACCGGCTGGAACAGGAAAAACTGAGACCACCAAGGATTTGGCGAAAGCTCTCGCCAAGCAATGCGTCGTCTTCAACTGCTCCGAGGGCCTCGACTTCAAGATCATGGGAAGGTTCTTCAGGTAAACTGAATCACGTAAATTATGTCTTCGAGCTAAATGACGACATATAAGCATGCAATATCGAAACTTTCGGTTATTTGCTAAATTGTGTTTAGTTGATGTTTGTACGACGTCACCAGAATAGATTACGTCATCAATAAATCTTTCTAATATTACTTGAATGATTTTGAGTGGCGTTATTATACTGGCTTTGAACAATTGGTTTAATATTTAGGAAATTTCAAGGCTTTATATTTATTTTGTATGACGTAACAGTTTTTGAGTGACGTCATCCAAGTATTTTATCAATATTGAACAATATCATGTCACGTGCAGCGGTCTCGCCCAATCAGGAGCGTGGTGTTGTTTCGACGAGTTCAACCGAATCGACATCGAAGTGTTGTCGGTTATTGCGCAACAATTGCTGACAATCAGAAACGCGAAGGCAGCGCGCGCCACTCGCTTCATGTTCGAAGGTCGGGAGATCAAGCTGGACGCCACTTGTGCCGCTTTCATCACTATGAACCCTGGTTATGCTGGAAGGACCGAGCTTCCTGATAACCTTAAGGTCGGTTGTTATGCTGGTTGGATGGTTGTTTTGCTGGTTGGATTAGGGTTAGGATTAATTTAACCCATTGTTTGTTATCTAGTGGGCTATAAAGCAGTTTGCAATTAGGGCACGGAGTTAGATTAAAATGTTAGAATCCTTATCATTTCCAAGAAATAAGAAACTGGTTGTTTGTGTTTAATCACAAGATCCCCACTGAAGTGGGTGTTGGAAACAAACGCTATCTTACTGTAAAACAATGCGTGTTTCTGTCACAACAAGCCTATAATGAGAGAAGCATGCCATTGTGATGAGATATTGGGCCATAATATTTTGTCAAAACGTTCTCTGGGTCAAAAAGGTTGAGAAATAATGAATTATCCTCTTTCTACAGGCATTGTTCCGCCCGATAGCAATGATGGTTCCTGACTACAAACTCATCGCTGAGGTCATCCTCTACAGTGAAGGATTCGAATCATCAAAAGCTCTCTCGCAGAAGATGGTTCAAATGTACAAGCTCTGCTCCGAACAGGTATGATGTCATTGTGACGCAGTCGTGACGTCAGAAAAAAATGTCTAAACGTCACAAAACTGGTAAAAAAAACCGCTTTGACGATGAATTTTGTGTACTACCATTGGATCGCTGTGACGTAAGATTGATGTCAGTAGATCAGCAACAAATTGTGACGTCATTGTGACACGTAGACGCTTTTACCGAAATTAATTTTTTTGCTCTGTTTTATTTTTGCTAATTTCAACAAAATGATTCCTGATAATCGAGCAAAACAGATTTTGCAGTGGTAATGTAACTGGATTTAGTGAATTGATTTCCAAACTTTAAATTTGTTGATTTTTGTTTCAGCTTTCGCAACAAGATCACTACGATTTCGGAATGCGAGCTGTGAAGTCTGTACTGGTGATGGCGGGATCACTCAAGCGTGAAAATCCGGATATTCACGAGGATATCGTGCTCATTCGGGCGTTGCGAGATTCGAATCTGCCGAAGTTTCTGGTTCAGGTGAAAACATTAGGAGTTGAATGTGAAGTTAAATTTGATTCTATTTTACAAACTGATGATTACAACAGCGATTGTTGAAACGTTTGCATTGCAATGTATTCACTATATACAAGTTCTCTGGCATTTTTTTAAGCTACACCTCAAGGCTGTGTCTTCAGTTTCTTATACTATCACTCCCTTTTAGGTTTTTAAAGACAATGCGTAACTTTCAGGATTAAACGCTACGTAACCAGGTGGCTCCGAGCGAACTGTCGGTAACGGGCTAAATTCGGTGTTTAATGAACTCTAGAAGCGTTCCTAGCACTTGTCACACTCATTTAACGTCACAACTAAGCTGCTTTAAATTCGTTGAAATTTGTGTTGTACCGTGAAATTACCCTCCCCTCATCGGACAGGACGCCCAGCTTTTCCGCGCTATTCTCTCCGATCTTTTCCCGGGGATCGAAATTCCCGAGCACGACTATGGAGTTTTTGAGTCGACGATCAAAGATTGTCTGGTGGAAGCCGAACTTCAACCTATTGCGTCCATCGTGAAGAAGGCGAGTATGGCTTGATTGTATTCGAACCTTTATGAGTTTGAATCGACTGACTTTGTTTCTTGGAATCTTGTTTCCATGGAAAAAAAATAAAAAAAAAACATACTTTAACACAATAAACTTTCGTAATGAACTTAATTTGTTTTATTCTTATCATAACGGGCCTCTGTGGGTTCCGTCCGTGTTTACAACAGTGACGTCACAATCACTTCATTATGACGCAGGTGATCCAGTTGTACGAAACAATGATAGTACGTCACGGGGTGATGTTGGTGGGGCCGACGGGTGGCGGGAAAACAACGGTGTATGAGATGTTGGCGGCAACGTTGGGTGACTTGCACAAGAATGGTCACAAACATCCCCAGTACAAACCTGTCAAAACGTGAGTTACATCGCAGTTCGCCATGTGTACAGGAGGAGCTATTGAAATAATTTGTTCTGATATTCCAGATTATTTACATGTGTTTTGCAACGTTAGTGTCTCTTTTGTCACATTTCGGGACAAAACATTATATTAACTGTGAGTTAATCACAGTACGTCGGACCTCCAGGAGGTTTGACACAGAATCAGAGTTGGCCTTCCAAGCATTTTCTATTCAGCTTGTAGTGGGATTCGAACCCACGGCTGTAGCGGATCCGGGGCTCTACCTACTCAGCTACACAAACTTGGCGTACTGTGATTCATATGTAAGATTGTCGTTGTCGTTGGCTGCATAAAAGCTTCAGGGCAGATCACAGAAAATGAATAAGCGCAAGCATACAACTTAAAATTGAGTATACAACACATAGTTTTAAATCTTATTGATTAAAATCCTAAATACTTCATTAAATCGGTTAATCATCTCCGAAGGATTTTGTTCACAACAAAAACTTGTTGCAGTTTGTTAGTTTGTGGCAGTTTAATTCCGATTTCGTGAAAAACCTCAAGATAATTCCAGAATATAACAAAAATAAAATTCTGAACTTGATAATGCTGAGTTGTTCGTTTATACGTCATCACTCGACGTAAGTTTGACGAAGGACAAGGGATGCAGGCAGTAATCTAAACATTTTGCCCATGAATCCCAGTTTTGTGACGTCACATCCACATGAAGTCACACGCATTTGACGTCACAATGTTTCGAAATTTCGTGTTAGAAAATGTTTTACACACAAGTACTGGCTTGTATCTTCTAGTTGGGATTATTAAAATCATGAATCATGTACCTGTGTCAGAAAAAATATGAGGAAGCAGTGATTGTCACGTTTCCCGACGTTTAAAGTTTCAATTCTTGTGTGTCAGGACTGTGCTGAACCCGAAGAGCATCGCGATGGGGGAATTGTACGGAGAGGAGGATAAGTTGACATTGGAATGGAAGGATGGCTTGATGGCGATCAGTGTCAGACAAGCTGTGCAGGTAATCCCGTCACTAGAGGGCGTCATAACGAAGAACGAGCGCTTGGTCGAATGGTCTGAGGCGCACGACCCATATACAAACTTACAAAATCTGATCGCATTCGTTCTCGGGATCGTCCCGGGATTCGAACCCCGTGTGAAAAATTAACTTAATCCTTCTCCGATTTCAAAATCAAGAAATGTAAAATCGGGCACATTTTATTTTTAATTTCCCCTTCCAATGGAAAAGATAAAACTGTTTTGAAAGAGGATTAAAATTTAGGTTACATCAAATGCGTTAAATGCATCGCAATTTTAAACGACGTTTTTACCAAATATAATATAATGCGCCCTCCCCCCCCCCAAGTTTTAAAATGTGAAAACCTAAATAATAAAAGAAGTTTGAAAAGGTTTTGCCAAAACTGTTTTGAAAGAGGATTCAGTTTAAGGTTTCGCAAAATGCATCGCAATACAATTTTAAACGACGTTTTTACCGAATATAATGCCCTCCCCCCAAGTTTTAAAATGTGAAAACCTAAATAGTGGAAGATGTTTGAAAAGGTTTTTCCAAAAATGGTTTGAAAGTGAGTCACCAATATTGGTCTTGTTGTATAGTTTTGCTACAACTGTTAAGATTAAAGCAAATAAACCAAATGTTAAACAACGAAACCACGCTTGAACACACGATATTCTGTACAACCAAACTGTAGGAAAAAATTGTAGCACAACATTTCCACAAATACACAATAGAAATCATACTTACCCGATGACGTTTCAGGACACCTCTAGCGACCACAAGTGGATAATATGCGACGGGCCGGTGGACGCGCTGTGGATTGAGAACATGAACACAGTGTTGGACGATAACAAGATGTTGTGTCTTGCAAACTCGGAACGAATCAAGCTCTCAGACAGCATGCACATGTTGTTTGAAGTTCAGGTAACTTTTGGGGCTAGACCAGTTGTTCCAACCGGGAAGGGAATATTATGGGAGAGGTGCTTTCACTTTCTAGATAAGTTATTTGTAATAAGTGTAGTATTTTTTTTAGGTAAACCAGTGCTTCAAAACACTTCATATTATTTTATATTACTTCTTGTCTAGTAGGAGATATGGTGTTTGGTAACCCCCTGGTCAAGAACCGATGTCTTAAGAAGATCATGTGAATTGCTCCTAGCTGTAAAATTGTTTGTACTGATCCAAACTACACAGATAGAACTCGCCGGGGTTCGAACCCCCAATCTATAGTTTCTCACCCAATCACAATTTCACCACAGGATCTTGCAGTGGCCTCCCCCGCCACCGTGTCCAGGTGTGGAATGGTTTACATCGATCCCAACGAGCTCGGATGGAGACCTTTCGTTACCACGTGGTTGAAGACACAGATGGCCTCGAAACTTAAAGAGGAAACGCGAAAGTTCATTCTTGACTTGTTCGACGCCTACATTGAAGACGGGATCAGGTAACTTTGTTAAAATGTCGTTTTGTATTTGTCAGGATGAGAAGGTGATAGTTGTAGACACCTGCATAGGACATGGGTTCGAATCTCGCACCTGGTACTGAGTCGTCATGAAGACAGACGTTTAGCATTTTCTGCATAAAATTGAAGCAAAGCTTTCCATGCAATTAAAAGAAAATTAAATATTGTGTCTAAAAAACTTTTAAGTCTAAAGTCCTCCGCAAAATTAACAAATTGATCAACTGTCGATTTTATGTTCAGATATGTTGAGAAGTCGCTCACCCAAGCCATGCCACAAGTCGGAATGAGCAAAGTTTCCTGTCTCTGTTCTCTCCTGCAATCCATGCTGCTCGGGAAAGGAGGACCGGATCTGAAACAGGTGAAAAATCATTGAAACATTAATTTAAATGTTGACTCCTTGTGTCAAAAGAAATAAACATTATTTTTTTCTGGGACTACAAAGTAAAGAAACTAATATTTGTTTTAATAATTATTTATGCAAGCACATCGATTTTTTGGGCTGATTCAAAAACTGAGAAACGTTTAAACCATTTTCGGCCTAATAACAGTGAAGAAGTATCAAAGCTCTGAAAACCCTGTTTTAAAATCGAAGGTTTTGTCAAAAAAGCGTTTTGTTGTCAAAACAAGTTTATGTTTAAAAATTCATCATTATCCGAATATTGGGTCAAGTTTTCGTCGCATTTCGAAAAGAATCAACAATATTTTTGTTCCCAGGATCCGATCCGTCTTCATCAGATGGTGGCAAACGCGTTTATATTTTCCTACGTGTGGTCAGTTGCTGGAAACGTCACGGAAAATTGCATCGACATGTTCGATTCTTTTGTGCGCGGACAAATGGAAGACAACCCAGAGATAAAAGTGAGTTGGAAATTTGACAAAAGTTTAAAGTTTTTTAGGAAACCCGCTTTAGGCGTGCAAAGTCGTACATGTAACAAGCGCTTTGGTTGATTGCACTAAGCTCGTTAGGAAACCCGCTTTAAGCGTGCAAAGTCGAGCAAGCTCACTCATATACGCACAGATATCTTATTAAAAAAACATAAATTAGAAGAAAAACTCTCTTTTATTTCAGCTCCCTGCTGGTTCGGATTTATTCAGCTACTACTTGGATTTTGAGACGAAACGTTTCGATTTGTGGGAGCGAATTGTTCCACAGTTCAAATACAACGTGGAGACTCCTTTCTTCGACATGTTGGTTCCGACTATCGACACAGTGAGGTACGGATACCTCATGGACAAACTCTTGGAGATCAACAAATCTGTGCTTTACACTGGTGAGTGCTTGCGACCATTAATATTACTTTTTGGGTGAAGTTTGGAATGTTGATATTTATTTTTTCAATCTAAATCGCTAAATCAAGCTTAATCGTGTGTTATATTGTTCTTTTTGAAACTGCTGTAGGCCGCTATGGGTGTCGGGCCACATCCGGTCCTTTAGTTGAATCTGACCGACCCGTTTAGGCTAATTCCTACCAGCTTGTTAAAATCTACTGCTTTTGCTATCTACTGCTTTTTACAAAGAAATACAAATAATATTATGCAGAATTGATTTCATTAGGCGCTCCACAATTCTTTGTTTCTCATGTCGCCCCAAAGAAAAATTATTGCCAGCCCCAAAACTAACCACCCCTTCTATTATCTGTCACTGACAACTTGTCACATGTCACCGATAACCTGTCACATGTCACTGACAACCTGTCACATGTCACTGACAACGTGCCAGTTTCTCCTGACAGGTGGCACCGGTGTTGGCAAGTCGGTGGTGGCACGTGGTTTGCTGGAATCGGTGTCGGAAGCCCGAAACTACGTGACAGTTTACATGAACTTTTCGGCCCAAACTTCTTCCATCAGAACTCAGGAATTTCTTGAGGCGAAGTTGGAACGGAAGCGGAAAAATATCATCGGTTGGTTTGAAATCTGATGTTTTTGTGCAAAGTTGCAAAAGTTTTGGATTTATGCCCCTAAGTGTTAGAAACATATTTTTGTTCAACAATGTACTATTTTGTGATACAATTTGTTATTGTTTCGGCTTGTAGCAACATATATTATCGGTTGGTTTCTGGTTTTTAGGATAATTACCAGAACGGTTTTTGAAATATCTCGACCTAAATTTTGTAAACCAGTTTTTTTCATGACAATATGATATTTTGTGATGTATTCTGTGTGTGTAATTGCGAAGGCAGGGCAACTACTTTTGCACATTCTAAGCATAAAAACATTTTCAAAATACCGATTGTTGTCAGGTGCCCCCCCGAATAAACGCGTCATCGTGTTTGTCGACGATCTGAACATGCCGAAGTTGGACAGATACGGGAGCCAACCTCCCATCGAACTGCTGAGACAATACCAGGACTTCGGGGGACTCTACGATCGAGAGAAGATGTTTTGGAAGGTTTGTTAACTCGATTTTAAATTGCTGAATCTTGTTGTGTGGAAAGAAAACAAACTATACCCTTTCTTATACTTAGGTTTAGATCTTTGCAACCAGGCTAAATTTAAGTCACACTTGGCAATGCTTTTTTGGCGATCGCTTTTACAAATAAATCGCTTTGACAATTAAAATGTATCTTACCGTTGTTGTTTTTGGGTAATCTTTTGATTATAAGCTTGCAGTTAGTCAAGCGTTTTCCACAAAAATCGTAGCAATGAGGTGAATTGAAACGAGACTCAATTTTTTTAAGATAAAACTCGCTAAAGCCAATCCTGCCTAATTTGTTTAGTTTAAAAGATAAGCCAAGATACTGTCAATTCCTTCAACCCGTTTTTTTCTTAACAGATCATTAAGGATGTGACGATCGCTGCCGCTTGTGCGCCCCCTGGTGGTGGAAGAAACCCCGTCACGCCTCGCTTCATCCGACATTTCGGGATGTTTTGCCTTCCCTCCCCATCCGAGTTCAACCTCAAGACAATCTTCAATGTAAGTTGTTTTTATTAAAAGTTAGCAGTTGGCAGCTTAAACTTAACTTTGCAACTTACGACATAAACCAAAAACTTTTCGAGCACTTTCTGCTTGTTACACAAACAGCCAAAAAAATTCCCGCTAGTAGGACCGATTTCCCGGGAAAAAGTTTCGCATTTTCCCACTTTTTTCGTCATGAGCATATTTGATATCACTTGATTTTTGTTTGCAGGCGATTATGAGTGGATTCTTGTCCGAATTTCCAGCCGCTGTGAAGCAGTGTGCTGGTAACATGGTGGACGCAGCAATTGAAATATACGGCAGGATGTCAACCGACCTTCTACCGACTCCGACAAAGTCTCATTACGTGTTCAACTTGAGAGATTTGTCGAAATTGGTTCAGGGAATTTTGCGGGCAGATCCCGGGGTGATAAGAGAACAGGTGAAAATCGATTGAACTGCTGTGTTCCTTTTTGTCTATAAAGTGTGTTTTTTTGCCTGAAATTATCTAAATTGTGCATAAAAGGCAGACGAAACTTTTTGCTTTATTTTTTATTAAGTCCTTAGTATAAAAATTGAGGTTTTTTAGGTTGTTCCAGTTTTTTAAAAATATTTGTTTGGACTTTTTGTTGCCTGCATTTTGATAGTCGTTAACTTAAAAATTTAAAGTTTTTATTGTAGTTTCATGTCACATTTTAGAGCCATCAAAGTACTTTTACCAGTAGCCATATTTAATATTCACAACCGACCATCTAAGTGATATTCAAATTTTGTTCAGGCGGTATTTAAAGTTAAGCCACATTATGTTCTGTCACTTACATGTTGCGGTGGTTGCAGGTTCAAATCTTCCACCTTTTCTGTCACGAATCACTCAGAGTTTTCCACGATCGTCTCATCAACAGCGAGGACAAGAATTACTTNGGCAGATCCCGGGGTGATAAGAGAACAGGTGAAAATCGATTGAACTGCTGTGTTCCTTTTTGTCTATAAAGTGTGTTTTTTTGCCTGAAATTATCTAAATTGTGCATAAAAGGCAGACGAAACTTTTTGCTTTATTTTTTATTAAGTCCTTAGTATAAAAATTGAGGTTTTTTAGGTTGTTCCAGTTTTTTAAAAATATTTGTTTGGACTTTTTGTTGCCTGCATTTTGATAGTCGTTAACTTAAAAATTTAAAGTTTTTATTGTAGTTTCATGTCACATTTTAGAGCCATCAAAGTACTTTTACCAGTAGCCATATTTAATATTCACAACCGACCATCTAAGTGATATTCAAATTTTGTTCAGGCGGTATTTAAAGTTAAGCCACATTATGTTCTGTCACTTACATGTTGCGGTGGTTGCAGGTTCAAATCTTCCACCTTTTCTGTCACGAATCACTCAGAGTTTTCCACGATCGTCTCATCAACAGCGAGGACAAGAATTATTTTTACCAGATTCTTTCTGAGATGGCTAGCAAACATTTCGGGCAAAACGTAAGCCGACAAAAAGCTTATTATGTTTGTGATACATGGCCGCCATGGCACTTATATAAACAGGCTGCTAATTCCCACCGTTGGTTTAGGTTAGCAAATTTTGTACATAGAAATTTGAATATGTTGTTTAAGCCTATTTTTATATTCACACTCGTAAAGTAAAAAAGCAGAATATAATTTGCTGAAAGATCCTCGGTTAGGTTTATCTGTAGATGAAATAACCCTTGTGGAATTTTGGCCTTACTTTGATCAATCAAGGTGTTTTATATTTTTAAACACAAGTTTTTAAACCCCTTGCCACTTTCACAAAACAAAGTTAAATAGATTTAAGCGTTCAAAGTTTTGTCCAGTACTCCTATAATAGTTAGAGTAGTGTTTAAAGCGAAAACAATATTTGGTGCAAAGTAAATTCTAAAATCAGAATAACGACAGTCCTGTATGTCATAAGACCCAAATTCTCTAATTTTGTCATCCTTGGTGCAAATAACATTTCTATGCCTGTGAATCTTTCCGCTAGATGGAGCCCGATGACTTCCTAAAGAAACCGATCATATTCGGGGATTTCCTTAAAGTCGGGGCTCAAAAGGAAGATAAAGTTTACGAAAATTTGTCCGACCGGTGAGCTTTGACGTCATAAAAGCATGATGACGTGCAAACGTGACGTCATTAATGTAAAATATTCGATTTTTTCAGAATGGAAAAAGTGAAAACGATTTTGGAAGATTACCTCGACGATTACAACATGACGTCATCGAAGGAAATGAAACTGGTTTTCTTCCAAGACGCGATTGATCACGTGTCGAGGTGGGGAAGCCCCGAATTTGTGACGTATTCCAGTATGATGCAAAAATATGTTAGGAAGACAAGACACGGGCTTGAAGAGAAGTTAAATCAAAAATATAACTGCCAGAGAACTTGTATATAGCGAATACAAATGAAATGCAAACGATCGCTGTTGCCATTATCATTGGATTATGTGTGGTTCACTACATATAAGTTCTCCAGCAGTTCTGTTTTTTTATTTAGCTACTTTTTAAATAAATGTCTTTTGTTCCTAACAAAATATTTGGTTAAATTTTTCTCACCTAATATCTCAAAACCGATTCCCACCCAAACGCTTCTTGAAGTTTATTCCATTTCCTTCAGTTCAAAGCGGTACCGATCGTACCATTTGTACCGAGCAAGATTGTGTATTTCTTTAAACGCTACGCATTGCGGCGTACCTAGCGATTGTGTGTGCGGTGCGTACCAACACAACAGAGTTGCTGAGTTTTTCACCTTGTTGATATTCGCAGGATCGTTCGTATGATTGTGACGCAACG
>QXVZ01022497.1:0-12146 GCA_008931825.1 Phallusia fumigata | reverse complement strand
GTTGAGGCCACTGTAAATATCAACAGTGAAATGGAAAACCGTCAGCTTTTTTGTTTATTTTGGCTAAGAAACGTTTTTTGATCTCACTTTAATTAGTATGCGCTATCCCAATTGTTTTTCGAAAAAAGTAAGGTTTGCTGCACAAAGCTCGTTACGAAACCCGCTTTATAAGTTGAGCCTGTAATTTTGTTGAAAGGTTGAAATCACAAAGCTCGTTTGTAAACTCGCTTCATGCCTTGTTTACTTATACATACACAGGTTGTTTACTTATACGTACATGGTTTACAAACTATGCGTCGTTTTAATTTTCCAAATGCGCCGCACAATAATTCCATGTCGTAGCTAAACGGTTTCCGTATCAATAAATTCAAGTTTAATATTAACCATCTTCATTCAATTCTTATCGCTGGTGCGTCGAGAGTCCAACCGACTTTGCCAACGCGTCGTATCGAAAAAAGTTTAACTCGCTTACGTTGTTGGTTGAGGAGCCATTTGTCAAGTCGACAACCGTTCCCCCAGGAATGGAAGAGTTGTAATAATTCCCGACCACAGCACGTAGTGCAGATTCGTTGAACTGTGTTCCGGTTATGTTCAGACTCACTGTAGTTGTGAAGGTTTTGTCGAAGGAGGGAGCTATAACGAAAATGTGCGTTGTTGTTTAACCGCTTGGGGTGTGCAGTTGCTATGGTAACCACGAACTTACAGATTGTGGCTGTTTCATTTCTGAACGCCAAATCGTTCCTTTGCATTCCAAAAACTGAAAAAAATTAGGGATTTGTCAAACGTTGCACAAACCAAAATCACAAAACTGCAACATCTTCTGAAGAGAAAACTTCAAAATTAAAAAAAAACATACAGTAGTGAGAGATCACAGGGCAATTTAACAAGGTGGAACAGCTAACAAAAGAGTAAGTAGTTTTTGATTCAAACAAAAATATGATTTGACTGCAATGAGGCAAGTATCTTGACGGTGGACTGATTGTGAACATTACGCAATAAGGCGTTGTTTGACTCTCCGAGAATAAAACAAACAACAAACAAACCTAAACTGAGGTTGATGAAAATGAAGGCACCAACAGCGTACAGCCGCATATTTTAACGAACTGTTACGTCACAAGAAAGGAATTGTGACGTTAGCGGGTAGAGTTTACTGGTGATCAAATATTTGCCTACATTGGCACGAGCAACGGAAGAAGGCCTGTAAATGAGAAATGTTCAGTTTCGTAAGTTTGATGGTTTCAAGACAACGACTGTAAAAGTGAGCCTCGTCAAAAAACTACACAAATTGACATTTTCCTTAACGAAGAAACCCACGACCGGAAAAGTAGCTGAATCAAAAACATAACTGCCAGAGAGCTTTTATTTTAATCAAATTTCTTTAGGAAAGTTTACAATTTCTCTTTTAAATACAAGCTCCGACAAAATCACGTAAAGTTGTTCGCAAAAAATGGAACATCGCCATTGTGTAAACACGCTAACTTGTAATTATTAAAAACCAAAGATTTGGAAACCTAATTGTCTAATTTAATTCAAACACTCGACCTTAACTTTTCTTGTCAAATTGAAAGCTGCTACAGCAAAATAATCCAATGGACACACATGTGACATTTTAACCACTTTCGGTTTAAATTTATCTAAATACCCAAGATATAAAGTTATTCCTATTGCGACACTGTTGACTATCAGATGAATGATAGATTCGAAATTTCGCGCTTGTCACAACAAAAAGTTTTGTAACGTCATCTTGGAACCGAAGAAATCAACTTTCTGGAATGTAAGCTTTCAACCCCTTTATGCCTGTTCCAGCTTACAGCTTCTGAAAGGATTATTGTATTTCAATTAAGTTTTTCCATGTTCAACTAGCAGCGAAACTACCAACAGCTTCCTGGTTGCCATTCAACCAATATTTTAAACTACACACAAAATGGAAACTTCTATATTTTTGCTACTGGTCACTCCCTCGCATATTAAACTTCAGCTTTTTCCAGATTTTGCTTGCTGGCTAGATTCAGTTACAAACAAATCCAGTAACATTGAAATTTAGCGCACAATACAGATCAAATGATACATCGGGGGGAGTTGGATAACCAGTAGGTCGAAGCAGTCAAGCATATAATCACAAAAGCTGGCCCGCACGTAAAACATTTGTCCCAATAACTACATCGCTCCCAAGCTCTGTTTGTTTGCCATCCTTCTTCTCCTTGTTACGTCATCATGTCGCTTGCGCGGGGAGGGTCGGTAAATATTGAGGGGGGGGGGATTAAAAGGAAAGCGGTGAATACCAATTTTTACTTTTTTGACATAACCTGTGGGTATGTCGCTAAAAATGTAATACTGCATCGCAAAATAACAATCATAAACTGTAAAAACGCCGAAGTTGGGTAATGAAAAAAAAACTTGAAATGATTAAAGACGAAAAGTACAAATTGCGAATTTAAAAATGTAAATTTAATCACAACATAGACAGAGATTGGAATATAAAATAAAATCTTTGGGACCGTCTGTCAATTGAATTATCTTTATTGTTTGTCCGTTAGGTGTCGATAGAGTCGGGTCAGATCAGCTTCGATTCGCTGACATAGTTTTTGTCCTGTTTAAATGAAGAGAATTTTTGCAAAACCAAGAAAATAATATTTCAGTTGGTAAACAAATGGCAAAGGCGTTATTTTAGTGATAAGTTAGTTTCTGCAAATTGCATCAAAAACGTTAGAGTTAGTCACGAAAACTTTAGGTTTTTAGGCAACTTTTTTTCTTGGTCAAAAATAACTCGATAACTACTAACTTTGTTCGCAAATTCACACACTAGCCGGGGCCAAAAACTTTACTAAAGGGGGTCGAACGTCTGTGACCCTTCCAAGAACTTACTAAACCATGCATACCATCATTGCTACTTGCAAACATGCACTAACCAATGAACGTTACATGCCAACTAACAATGTTGCACTATTGCGACTAGCAAGCGATGACGTAACAATACTCGCCTGTGACGTAACGANATTGCTACTTGCAAACATGCACTAACCAATGAACGTTACATGCCAACTAACAATGTTGCACTATTGCGACTAGCAAGCGATGACGTAACAATACTCGCCTGTGACGTAACGATTAGTGGTAAGTCGGGTGACGTCATACGAAGGTGATCTGTTAACGTGGTTAATATGTAATGTAAGGCTGTCGACGTAATGCGACAGTGACGTCACTTGTTGGTTACGTCGTGTTTAGTAAAAAAACAAAGTTTTACAAAACAACTATTGTTGCAAATAATTAAAGTTAAATTTCGCATTTGTAATGAAAGAAAATAGGTACCGGAAGATATGACATCATTTTACAGTGTAATCATGAATTTTAGTTAGCCACATACTTGAAGTTCTATGAAAGAAGGTACTGTAGGGGTCCTATTTGCCCCCCTGACACCATTAAATGGGTCCGTCCCCCAGCACTTACCGGTTCCTGGATTTTTGCCGGTTTATTGGGCTTCGCATATTTCGGTGTTTCCTCTCTCTGCTCAACTGGTACCACCGAAGCCCGCCAATCAAAACCTCCAGGCAGGTCAGCTGACTCGTATTGTTGCGAATCACTGCCCTCTGTGACGTCACTATCGGTGCTTGTGCTGCTGCTAATGTCCTCATAAGCTGCAGTGATCTTAGCTGGTCTCTCTTCACTTGATGATGAAGATTCCGAGTCGTGGGATGTTACGACTGATTCTGGAGGAGGATCTGTTATCGGAGGTGCTGGATGTTGATCGGATCGTGGCTGGGGAAGAGTTTTGTCTCTCGTGTAACTTCCGTTTGTTCTCTGGTCCTCATCCCGGACAGCTTTAAACCGCTCGAGGGCGCTAGCGTTCGCTTGCTGAAAAATACATTATTTCTGTGGCGTCTGGATGGAATTAAATTCTAACAAACAACGCAGGTGTTAATTGTGATCAGGTTTTGACATTGAATTCCGAATCAATATTTGAGATACGTGTATGTCTGCTGATGGTGGCACAGGGTTTTGCCGGAACGTTTGATGAACAAAGCGTGTACATTTTAAAAACAATTTGGGCCAGTATATTTGTTTTAAATCGAGCGCTCTTGAGTTTAATTGCCTCACCTTGAGCGGGTCGTTTTTCTCCGGGTCTTTCCCGTTCGTGATAATTTTTTGTTGCCCCTTGTTTTTCTGCTGTTGTGGATATTCGTATTTCTTCGGTTTCGGTTTAAATATCCTGAACAGAAAAGTCACTCGGTCAATGCGCGTGAAACAACAAGAACACTCAGGATTACAAAATTCCCCAACCTGGTTCTGACGTCACGATAAAAGCAAATCCCGACAATGATGATTATGACGAAACAAAGCAGAACACAAACAAGCACAACAATTGGAATCCAAATATGCATGTAAGTTTCGCAGTGGCGTCCAATGTACCAGGCCACAGTGCTGGTTGGACAACTGCAAACATAAAGGAAAAGTACGTAGATCATCAGTGCTTCTTAACATGGGTAAAGTAAAACATAAAGTAAAAGTAAAACATGTACAGCAGGCATAAGTAGAGCATCACACAAAATTAGTGCTTCTTAACATGGGGGACCCCCCAGGGGCGTTTGCTGTCATAAAAGGAGTGCTGGATTGAACGATTAGGGGGCAGTGAGTGAAAATTGGACAGTTAAAACGGAATACAATGACGAAGCATATTTTGTCATATGTTTATTCAAACAATCAAGATAGGTAATTTGGGCAAAATGTTTCCATAATATTTATTCGACTTGCAAGCTGATCAAGCGAGTTTTGATACTGATTTTGTGAAAGTAGCTGCAAGCAAGCGTTATGTATTGGAGAAGTGATAGTAACTGACCTGCACACAGGCTGGATTGAACCGTTGTGATGATGGCACCACCCATTGTTACGACAGAAGTTAACTTTGCATGACGACATACACATGACGTCAATTCCAGCCACATTTTCTTCGCAAAAGGTGAACTGACCTTGATGACATTCCACTTTATCACAAATGCTGTCGCCTGAAAACTCAAGATGTTAATAAAATATCCTGGGTACGAATCCCGGAAGAGGTGGAATTATTTACTAACCTGTAAATCTGAAAATATTTGAAAGTTCTACTGTAAACGAATTAGTTGAGTCGTTTCCTTCCAAACCCAGCTTCACCGCCTGTATCCTGCCTATCAACTGGCGTATTGTTGCGTCACTGTTGCCTACGTCACTGCGCAACGTGACGTAATTGTACGTGACGTCATAGGTTAACTGTAAGCAGGGAAAGTTATTTGTGTCGGAAACATTGCAACAAGAAATTTGTGAAGTTACCAGAACTTGTGTGGAGTTTTGATCGTTTGAAGCGAGATTGCCAACTTGGACAAATCCCATTGAGGTGCCACCGTAGAATGCCTGCGCCTGAGAAAAATTAATGTTCAAACATTTCCAAGACTTTTATAGAAATAAAATCCAATAAGAAGAAACTAGTCAGTAGACTTCTTTGTGTAAAACATTTTCTATGCTTTGACAAACACTGTGGTAAACAAAATTGATTATCCAGCAAGGATGGCGGTACAGCACGTTGGTACGGTACGGTACGGTACGCAGCAAAAGTATTCAGAAGGTTCGGTACGGTGGTACGTTACCCCCTTCGTAACGAGGTACGTGTATCGTACTCAACACGTATCGTACTTACTGCCATCCTTGCTATCAGGACAGTATATTTTGTCTAAAAAGGTTTGAAACACATTTAGTGGAATACTTACAGCTTGAATGAATATCTGGTTGGTAAATGTATCGGTTGTCCGCAAGAAAATCGTGGTCGTGTAAACCTTGGTTGTTGTGTTTGCTGAAACAAAACAAAGTTTTATGAAAGTTGTGAAGATTGCAGGTGGCGGAAATGGTCATGCGTTAATCCATTCAAACCGTAAAAAGTCAAGCCTTAGATCTGGTCTAAGTATAATTTCAAGTTCCAAAAACTTTTTGTCGAGAACTCACGCGGATTAATTGCTTCATCGGGAACTGTTACAAATGGGTATTCCCCGCCAACTTGGCACGAAACTGAAAAAAACGCATTTTCATTAGTTTAGTTCAATCTTAATAACATTTTCACCCAACTTCTATATTATTTGCCGAAACAAAGTGAGCATCTTATTATCAGCTACAAAGCAAACATTGCAACATACAGGAGAAAAGGCTTGGTGGGTCCAACTTGGGAGATTTTAGTGTGCGCTCATTTTTCAATTACCCGACCGTAAAAGTGAACAGGAAACCCTTTAAGCTCACCAAGCGTGACGAGTGAGAGAGCCGCCACCCCCACACACCACATTGTTGACCTTCAAGCAACCGTGACGTGACGTCACTACGATAGAAACCTGGCGAAATAAAAATATTATTTTATCTCTCAAGTTGCAACAATAGGTTTCGAAAACACTTGAGGTGAGAGACACCCTTCAAATTTCGGCGGGTTTTGCCGTCGAGTTTGATTTAAACGACAAATCATTTTTAAAAATTACGCGCAATTTAACATTTAATTCTAAATTTGTAATCTTTCCACAATGCCCCTATGTTAACAGAACACACCAAATGAAAAATGCGACAGTAATTTTACGCTGACAGTTTACTTTCCTCTTTTACGCCTCCATTTGCAAGTAAACTTGCTTTATTATGTCACAAATTATTCAAAGTATAACATTCCCAAACTAACTTTACGGCTTGTTTAGACTTCCTTCTATCAGTCGACTTAAAAACAAATCTCACAATGTTCCTCTGTGAATCTTCAAAGATAAACCTCAACGATTATGAATTGGTCTGGGCTCGACTTGAAGTGAAGTGGAAATGCCTGCTATTCGTCTGTCTCCATATCGCTTCACTGACCGTGGGTGAAAAACCGTGACATGTAGTGGGGGCTGTCTGTGAGGGTTACGGGAGGGGGTGGGATAGAAATAAGGGGTTTCCTTGCGTGCCCATATCGCATCTGTGCCATAACACATTGACGACTTTTTGTTAATGACAATGCGACAGGTAAGTTGTATTTTTCTAAACTTTTTTCGTTTTTTGGCGATTTTCAAGTCAAGTCAAATCTGATTTGCTATCGAGTCAAGGGTCCTGTTACTTGAATGATGATTGAAGTGTACTGGGTGTGTTGGGGGGGGGGATCGCAACCGACCGCACAAACTGACGGGGTACAGCTGGTTGCATAAAACGGTGGTGGAACCAACAGGTTCTGCTGGCCAAATGAAACCCGTCCAAACGGAAACACCAGCGCGGTTCCTCGGAACGTTTTGATTCGATGACTTTTATGAAATAATGCAACGGGATCCACTGGATTGGAGCAATCTCGTTCAAGTTTCTTGCTCAGTAAAACGGAGACGCGAATAAAACCCACAATCTAACCAACACGTGGCGGTTGCGCCATGTTTGAGTTTTCCAACCGTAAAAACATTTTTCCGTCATCACAATTTTGGAACTATTTTTTGTTGTTATAAATTCATTGTTAAAAAACATTCAAGGTAATTTGGATAAAATTTAAATTGGTCAAATTTGTAAAAATTGTTAAATTTGTGAAAATTTAATACGATATCTATAAAAAAAGCAAAACAGTTCTCGTCTGAATGAACAGTCATTCGGCATTTTGCAATGCTGCTAATTTAAACACAATATTTACTAACCTTTTTTAAAGTTTGATTGCCTTGTGAGTTTATTTGCTTTTGTGCGTACGATGCCTTTAATTTGTTTTCAAAGTTGACAAATTGAATTCCATTGTTTGAAATGAAACAGCTGATTGACGAAAATTTTTTTGAAACACTGATTTCGAAGGAAACCACAGATAAGTGAAATGAAAGAGAACTGTTTCCAAGCATACGAACTGTAATTTATTCTTTTTTAACAAAATAATGGATAAGAATAATTTTTTGCCTGATAGATTGTTGTGGAAAATATCTTGACCAATGATATTGTATTGCTTTGTTAAGTCTTATTTTTCTGGGAAGTTTCTTTGTTTGTTTGTTATACCGCTATTATTAGCATTGTTTTGCGTTTGGTTTGGGTAGATTGTTTCTTGAAACAAAACAAATTTGTTCACAAAACTAGAGTCCCAGTAAAAATGATTAATTGTCTTTGTCTTAGTTCAAAAATTTTTCAATTGCAATTTAAAGTTGTTGGTATACGAATTATTGTGATCAATCATTTTTGTAGGACAAATAAGCCACAGAAAAACTTTTATAATTTTGGGATATTATTATTGTTTTTTTGTTGAAACCAATTTAAGCTGTGCCCAATAGTAATACTATTTTTCATGCTTTTTAACCAGAAGCATTTCATATGTAAGGAGACAATTTCAATGGCAGTAACTGCTGGGTTAAGTGCTGGTTTAGTTTAATTAAACCTGCTTAATGTGTGTTGCAGGATTGCTTTTAATAAGCATCTAATGTTTATTGTGCTCGTATTAAAAACATAAAAAAGTTGTTTTCACCTTTTGCTCACACTTTTTATTTACTAAAATGTATTTTTTGCAACCTGAGTATCTTAACCACACTGTATTGTTTCAAAACATCTTTATCCCAAGTCAAATTGCAGCTAAGTTTAAAGTCTTGTTAAATCATGATGTGAGGCTTAACTAAGTTTGGTTTGTCTTTAATTTGTGAAAGATCATGTTGTTGTGCAAATAGCAGAAGGGTACATTTAAATTATGTTGAAAATTGATAAAGGTTTTAATTGCCAACCTAAAAAACAATTANTCGAGTCAAGTGTCCTGTAATTAAAGTGATGCTTGAATTGTACTGGATTGTTCTGCCGTAGGTTCACAACCGACCGCACAAACTGATGGGGTACAGCCGGTTGCATAGAACGGTGGTCGAACCCACAGGTTCTGCTGGCCAAATGAAACCCGTCTAAACGGAAACACCAGCGCGGTTCCTCGGAACGTTTTCCTGATTCGATGACTTTTATGAAGTAATTCAACGAGATCCTCTGGATTGGAGCAATCTCGTTCAGGTTTCTTGCTCAGTAAAACGGAGACGCGAATAAAACCCACAATCTAACCAACACATGGCGGTTGCGCCATGTTTGAGTTTTCCAACCGTAAAAACGTTTTTCCGTCATCACAATTTTGGAACTATTTTTTGTTGTTATAAATTCATTGTTAAAAACATTCAAGGTAATTTGGATAAAATTTAAATTGGTCAAATTTGTAAAAATTGTTAAATTTGTGAAAATTTAATACGATATCTATAAAAAAAAGCAAAACAGTTCTCGTCTGAACAGTCATTAGGCATTTTGCAATGCTGCTAATTTAAACACAATGTTTACTAACCTTTTTTAAAGTTTGATTGCCTTGTGAGTTTATTTGCTTTTGTGCGTACGATGCCTTTAATTTTTTTTTTCAAAGTTGACAAATTAAATTCCATTGTTTGAAATGAAACAGCTGATTGACAAAATTTTTTTTGAAACACTGATTTCGAAGGAAACCACAGATAAGTGAAAAGAAAGAAAACTGTTTCCGAGTATACGAACTGTAATTTATTCTTTTTTAACAAAATAATGGATAAGAATAATTTTTTGGCTGCTAGATTGTTGTGGAAAATATCTTAACCAATGATATTGTATTGCTTTGTTACGTCTTATTTTTCTGGGAAGTTTCTTCGTTTGTTTGTTATAACGTTATTATTAGCATTGTTTTGCGTTTGGTTTGGGTAAATTGTTTCTTGAAACAAAACAAATTTGTTCACAAAACTAGAATCCCAGTAAAAATGATTAATTGTCTTTGTCTTGGTTCAAAAATGTTTCAATTGCAATTTAAAGTTGTTGGTATACGAATTATTGTGATCAATCATTTTTGTAGGGCAAATAAGCCACAGGAAAACTTTTATAATTTTGGGATATTATTATTGTTTTTTGTTGAAACCAATTTAAGCTGTGCCCAATAGTAATACTATTTTTCATGCTTTTTAACCAGAAGCATTTCATATGTAAGGAGACAATTTCAATGGCAGTAACTGCTGGGTTTAGTGCTGGTTTAGTTTAATTAAACCTGCTTAATGTGTGTTGCAGGATTGCTTTTAATAAGCATCTAATGTTTATTGTGCTCATATTAAAAACATAAAAAAGTTGTTTTCACCTTTTGCTCACACTTTTTATTTACTAAAATGTATTTTTTGCAACCTGAGTATCTTAACCACACTGTATTGTTTGAAAGCATCTTTATCCCAAGTCAAATTGCAGCTAAGTTTAAAGTCTTGTCAAATCATGATGTGAGGCTTAACTAAGTTTGGTTTGTCTTTATTTTGTGAAAGATCATGTTGTTGTGCTAATAGCAGAAGGGTACATTTAAATTATGTTGAAAATTGATAGAGGTTTTAATTGCCAACCTAAAAAACAATTAGAAAATATAGATGGCTTAACCACAAGTCCTAGCGTCAAAGTGGATTGACACAGCGTTGATGCCTTGGAATAGAAAATATAAACATAACCTTTAACTCGGCACAATAGATGCTACTGCTTAGAGGTATAGGTTCAACTTACCTGTTGAGTTTTAGTTTTAATAAAGACCATGTCATTATTTTTTGCCTGAGCCAGGTCAAGTTTCTGTTTTAAACTAGAGTGTATTTGTGTCGTAGAAAGATTTGAGCCAGACTGGATAAAATAAAACAAAGAAAGAAATGTTGTGCCCTTAACCTTGTCAATGTTTGCTTTTTTATAGAGCGCCACTAATTAAATATGTTTTAACTACTAAAGTTTTTTCTGGTCACAGGTTTAGTTTGTTCTTAAATTTGTTCTCTTCCCAAATTGACATAATGTTATGCTTTCAGGTTTATAAGTTTAATTACAACTGTACAGACATGTGTGATTTGTGAATTACTTATTAAGTGAAACATTCATAACTGTGGAAATTAAATTCCAACATGGCGTCGAGGCTGTCGACAAAAAAGGACAGCAAGATGAGAATTCGGGCATTTCCTGTAAGTTTATCTGCTGAAATTATGTAAAACCAGTTGGTAGTGTTAAAACCTTTTGGTTTTTCCCCAAGTCTTACATTTTATCTGAAATAATTTTACATAAAAGTGTACACATAAACATGGTTTAGTAGCTAACAGTTCTGTTCTTGTTGCAAAGCTGCAGAATATGGTTGAGCTTTGTCAATGCAAATTGCAAAACATTCATTATTGATTCATGTAGTGTATTGATGATGTCACAATGGGCATTGTTTTAAACATACACATCAATCAGCTGGCTGAAACACTGGCTTTATTTGCTGATGTAATGCATTAAAATAAAATGTAGCAGAAAAGTTAAATTGATTTGTGAAGGTAGGGGTATGGAAAGAGTTTTTTCAATTACTTCATTGCATTACAATCAGGTTTGTTGGTTAAAATGTTTTGTCAGTGAATTTGTGTGTCATTTTGTGGTTTATTATGTTATTAGGAGCCATAAAAATTTTAATGCCCTTAATTACACTACAAATTGATGTAATTAAAAAAAAATGGAAATATGTTTTTTGCCTGAGGTATAAGTTTTTCTCGTTCTTGCGTTGTAGATGACTATCGATGAGAAATATGTATCAAACATCTGGGATCTACTGAAAAAAGCCATTCAAGAGATCCAGAAGAAAAACAATGGTGGACTAAGTTTCGAGGAGCTTTACAGAAACGCTTACACAATGGTTTTGCACAAGCATGGGGAAAAACTATACCAGGGACTTCGACAAGTTGTCACTGACCATCTAAAGAACAAGGTACAAGAAGTTTTTGAAGTATTTCTTTTTCATTGACATCACAACATTTGGGAAACTAAACTTTGGCCATTGTAGTTTTGAGACATATATATTTAAATACTCATTATGCCATGTCACTTGTAAGACCACGACTCAGCAGATGGGGAGAACTATTTTTCAGTCGCGATAGTTCACACATTTTCGTCAGCTTGCTAGTTTTTTGACATGTTAGATTGTTGTGGTTTCTTTTTAGGTCAGAAGTGATGTCCTAAGTTCTCTGAATAATAATTTTATGCAAACACTGAATTCATCGTGGGACGACCATCAGACCTGCATGGTTATGATCCGTGACATTCTCATGTACATGGTAATAACACAAAAATTCTCCATCTAAACTTTTGCATAGTGCCTAATTTGTTGACCAAAATGTAAGCTTGTATTTGGTTTCACAACTTTTTGATTTGCA
>QXVZ01022496.1:0-33006 GCA_008931825.1 Phallusia fumigata | reverse complement strand
GTTCTAAGTGTGAAACCAGTTATGTCACCGTGAATTCTTGCGCAGGCGTTTCGTGCCTGTCACCAAACTTGTGACTGTATCTTGTTTCGATTTTTTCGTTTTGAGGTTTCTTTGCTCATATCAATTTAAAAGTTTGCTAAACAGCAAATTTACATTTTGTGGCCGATGCAACATATGTCTTTCAAGCAACCTTGCTATGGTTACATTTTAACAGAGATACAAGTGATGTCTTTAGTGGGCCGACCAACTCGCATTCCCCCCTGTCTTGAACGTTTGCGCCCGAACGTTGCATCAAACCCTATGACCGGCTGCAAACCGATGTCACTAACACACTCTCCATTGCTATCGCAGTTTCCTCAACGACCTATGCGACGCAGATGTCCTTATTCACGTTCTAGATGCTTCCGGTCGTACCGACGCGTGTGGGGAGCCGACCGACGCGCACAATCCCTCTGATGACGTCGCGTGGCTGCTCGGTGAAGTCCGGTAAGGTCCACCTGCAATATTTCGTGTAATATATGGAATTTTGCTGATTTCTCGCTTGGGAATGTCAGTACTTGCGCCCTTGTGGTGACGTTGAGTTTGAATGTCAACACATGGTGATGCTGAATTCATGACGTATGACAGACGCTCATGACGTTTTGTGTTGGCTTGATTGCTCTGCAGCTGAGCGTTCAAATCCATTTCATTTGACAAATCAACTGAATGCTATTGCAAAATATTTCCAATGCATTTAGTGCGGAGTAATGGACAAAGGTACGACTGGTTAGCAAAAAAACTGTTACCACCGTTTGTCAAAACATGTTTATCGCGAGTGACCCGCAATAACCTTCGCGCTCCAAACGCCTAGCGACACCCGGCGGGCAATACTGATCACGTGCTGGTGGTTTCCCATGTGCGCGTACCAGCTCTTTCTGTGGTATGCGAAACCGAGAACCGATACGTACAATAAAGAAAACTCCAGCAGCAGTTTCTATGCACCCGGCTGATTGATTATTTAAGAGAAACAATCGATACTTGACTAATGCGAAACTGAATTGCGGTTTCTTGATTTTTGTGTAAATTGAACAATACACATATTTTTAGTGAGTGGATATACCAGAACGTGATGCGAAAGTGGGAGATGATATTGAAGCGTCCGATGCGTTTGCTGGGAATGTTCACCGGCTACCACTGCTCACCTCAGGTCGTTCATGCGGCTTTCGCCCGCGCGAACCTGTCAACAAGGTATGTGGATTTTTTAGCGCTTCACATTCTGTTTTGGTAGCGGGCGAAGTGCAGAGTGTAAAAACCCGTGGGTTAGAAATTTGCATTTTTTCTGGTTTAAAGGTTCAAGCGAAAGTTGCTAAATTGGGATTTTGTTTACAATGCATTCAACCATTGATTGATGCAAATTTAACTCCGGTAACACCGCTGGGCTGTTCTGTGCATAGGCAGGGGTTTTTCTTCGTATGATTTGCAAAGTAAATTCCAATCGGATGGTATGTGCCCTTTTAGGTATATTTACTGTGAAAATTCTAGCTGTGTGGTCGGTTGTTTTCCAAAAGGACCTGTTGCTGTTTTTTTTAATTTGACCTTCAGCAGATTGACAGCTGTTCGTAGATGAGGTTCCTGGAAATGCGGCAGTGCCTGTCCCCCGCGCATTTTATGCAAGCCCGTTTCAGTTTGTTTTCATAAGCAATGCTTGTAAACAAACACTGCGCCTACAGACTTCTTACGGGAAATTCTGCTTTTCATTTCGTTGGCTCAGTTCAGGGAACTGCGGCGCCTTACGGGTTGTGGTTAAGCATCTTGTGTTTGCATACAATGGAATGTCAACATTGTTATCCCTCGCTTCGGCAGACAGTTTCTGTTGGCAAAACATTGTGACGAACATGGGTTGGCAATCTAGTTGGAGACAATGTAAGGCATTCTTACGTCGCCTTGTCTGGTATGTGATAAGCGAGGGCTTCTGTTTGTGTTGAAGGCATTTGGTGTTAGAGTTTTTTCGTCATTATGAATGGCATTCTTTGGTAATGTGTCGCTGACTGCTCTCAACGTTCCGCGTTCTTTCCAAGTATTAGAACCCCTATAAAGTTTTGCATTTCGGTAAAATTATACATTTTGGCCGTTTTGATGCAGCTATCGTTGCATGTTGTTGCATATGAACGATACCACACCGTTCTTCCAATCAATGTTTTTGGCAAATAGACGACTAATTCGATGTTCAAACGTATATAAACACGACAGATGTATTGCTGCAATCGAGTGCTTTGAAAGCTGAGGCCATCGCACGCCCTAACAAAAAAGTCTACATTGCTTTCTTGTGTTTAGTTACAACCTTTATTACTGGGATAAATGTTTTTGAGTATCATGCGACAAGCACGTGCAACTCGTGGCCACGCGGTCACGTGATATTCATGTGACGAGTCACACACTGCGACTACGAAAATCATGTATGTAAAGCATGCTTAACGACAGCCAGACCTTTCGCATTCATCTATCAGGCAGGCGATCGGAAAAGGAAATTTGACACCAGACCGCCCATAGTTTGCATTCAAAAGGTATCCCTTGTATTAAAATCTCGCCACGCCACTGCAAAAATTCTCAAAACCGACAGTTTTCTGCAGAGGATTTCCTGCACCCGTGCTTATTAATGGTATAGAAACGGTGGCTGATGCTTACCCAGTCGCCTAGTGAACCGTTCTATTTGTATTTGTCTATCAAACTGCGAATTTTCTATTAAAGATCGGCACGAAGTGTGTGGTTCAAGAATTGCAAATTAACCCCATTAATTTTACATGAAGAATTCAGTCACACCAAGTTAACCTAACGCTAAATCTGATGACAGTGGAGTGCTGGGACGTAACCCTTACAGACCTGTGTATTAAACCGAACAGCTCTCGTGACGGTGCTGCACAGTTTTAATTGTGACCTTTTTAAGTATTGATTCCAATACCTAATAAATGTACAACCCCTTGTCATGTGTGCATCAGTCAATTTTCAAAACATTCAAAAAAACCCGCATGAGCTGGTGCAAATTGCAATCCATGTCGCAAAGCTGGTTGAACTGTTGACCAAAAATCCGGGGTCGGTTGCGTCATATTCGCCACGCTGGAAGCAAATCTTTTGTTCCAGAAGGNCGATCGGAAAAGGAAATTTGACACCAGACCGCCCATAGCTTGCATTCAAAAGGTATCCCTTGTATTAAAATCTCGCCACGCCACTGCAGAAATTCTCAAAACCGACAATTTTCTGCAGAGGATTTCCTGCACCCGTGCTTATTAATGGTATAGAAACGGTGGCTGATGCTTACCCAGTCGCCTAGTGAACCGTTCTATTTGTATTTGTCTATCAAACTGCGAATTTTCTCTTAAAGATCGGCACGAAGTGTGTGGTTCAAGAATTGCAAATTAACCTCATTAATTTTACATGAAGAATTCAGTCACACCAAGTTAACCTAACGCTAAATCTGATGACAGTGGAGTGCTGGGACGTAACCCTTACAGACCTGTTATAATAAACCGAACAGCTCTGGTGACGGTGCTGCACAGTTTTAATTGTGACCCTTTTTGAGTATTGATTCCAATAACTAATAAATCTACAACCCCTTGTTATGTGTGCATCAGTCAATTTTCAAAACATTCAAAAAACCCCGCATGAGCTGGTGCGAATTGCAATCTATGTCGCAAAGCTGGTTGAACTGTTGACCAAAAATCCGGGGTCGGTTGCGTCATATTCGCCACGCTGGAAGCAAATCTTTTGTTCCAGAAGGCCTTTCGTGACAGTCACGTGCTGTACCAGAAAATGTGTGTTGGTTTGCTCGATAGCGACACTAAGCGACAAAGGATTTCACTCTGTCTTTCACTTTCAATATTTATTGCACGGTCTAAACCCCCTTCCTCCTGCTTTACTTGGTACTGACAGTTTCTGTAGATATGGTTCCATGAAAAGGAAACTTGAAAGGGCTGCAAAAATACTAGGGTTTTGATTTTCACTGTTTCACGAATGGGCTAGCGATAACTGGAAACATATTATGTAATTTATGCCTAAGTAAATCCTATCGGCAAAAAAGTAAACAAAGGCGGAATACTAGAACGTGGAAGTCGCTTGTGCTAATATTATGGCCTATGCGTTTCCTAATCATCGGAAATTTTTTGGTTTACTGCTACCTGAAAGGAGAGAAACGTAATGCCTTGTTTTGTTCAGGGATCTGGAAGAGACTTTACCAACATGGTCGAACGGGGTCCTACATAGATTAGTGGATTCCTTCGTCGCTGTCCGATTTCCGATGTTACTGGTTCTAAACAAGAGTGACGCATCTACTTCTCAAGCTAATATCGACAGGTAGGACGTTTGTTTGCGAAGGGCAAGTATTAATTTCCGTTAACTGGTTTTATCGTTTTTCCGCCACATCGTTACTACATCCTGTCTAGATTTTCCTGACACGTGAAATGATGTCATATGTTGTTTTGAAGACGTTTGCAGCGTAATTGTGATTTTTCTGAAAACCCGAAGTATAAAAAAATAGATAACCGCTTTCCGCTTTTCACTTGGATTAAAAATTAGAATTGAAAAAATGAAACGTTGAACAAAGACTACAAGGCCCTCAACAACGGACATACTCTAAAAATTCCAAAAGTTTAAATGTGAACATGTCGTCTATCATGTGTGGACCACTCTACTAGGCTATTTTGTGCACAAACGAAGTTTGTTCGTTTAGACTAGCACGCGACTTTCCAGCGATGCCTCAAATTGCGGTGAGTGCAAAAGTCGAGTGTCTCATCCAGTCCCATGCGTCCGCTACGCTCATCCAACACAATGAGCTCTCAGACAAACTGGAAAACGTCGGTCTTCCTTCGAACGATTTCGCGTCGCTTAATGAGAAATACAGGGAACTGTTTAAAAGGTGAAGTATCAGCCTTACAATTTTAAGTATGTACACCGTTACATGTATTAAAAAAATAGAACTGAAGTTTGACTGTGCGTAGTTCTACAAAAAACATTTTTGATTTCAACAAAAATTCATGAAAACACAGACATGGAGGAACCAACGTCCATCAAGCACTAAACCAAGCTGTCGCACTAAGGAGTCCATCTTATGTCTTTCCCGTTCGTGACCTCACCACCCTCATGTCACATGACCCCGTACACNAGTGACCTTTAGCCGAGCCGCAACAAACTCTTTGCATTGTATCAAATGTTAAAACAGCAAACTTCTAGGTGACTTACTGTGCTAAATATAGCTGTTTTAAAAATTTTACGTTTTGGGGGCCTGTGGGTGAACCTATGGGTGAATAGTGGTAAAAAGTTGTCAGTGCACAACTTCAGATATACATCTATCATATGTGAAAATACAAAGAAATTTGAAAGAGTAAAAACAATACGTGTCCCCTTCGTGGAAGGGGACCCATAACAAGTTCCTTATAATACATGTACACACATAAAGTATTCATTCACTCCACGCTTCCTAACGGAGTAATGGAGAATGTCGAATGAATGCCCTCCCTCTGTTAAATCCGTCAAAGAACAAACGATCTTTAGCGCAGCTGGTGGCACTTTGTGGTTTCGCCACCAGTTGGCACAAAGCGCAGCAATTCACACTCGTCGGCACTCACCAAAATAAACAGTCTTGCTACATCCAGCACACTTCTCAGACATTTTTGATGATATCAGGGACCGTGGACGGTAAGGTAGAATACACAAACAAACCTTGATTACAGGTTAATCTGTGGTGTATATTCAGTGTTACGATTATACTTTGTAGGTATATTAAACAACCACGCGACCAGATTTTAACAAAAATATAACTGTAAATCTAAAAGCACCCCTAGACCTGTTTAACATATCTTTAAGTGCAATTAGTTTTTGTTTGTGGCCTCTCTACATACTACCTATTTGTTTGTCTTGTTTAGAAATCGTTTTACAAACGTGTATAATAAATAATTAAACATTTACAAACCGCCTACAACCCGCCTGCCATATCACCTAAAAAGTATTTTATCAGATTATCGACCGTTTATAAATTTCGTCGCTAAACCAAACAGCAAACGTTTAACATAGCACGCATATCAATCCATCCATCGTCAGTCTAATGACCCTTCAGTTGTTTCTTTCGGCGGCCTGCCTTCTCTCAACACTCAAGATTTCCCTCAAGAGCCATCCACTGTCTACCTCAATTGTCGCCAAGCTTGACTGCGCAACGCAAGCACGTGATCTACAGCTACCTACAAAGGCAACGAATAATAACAAACTGCTTGGTAATAAAAACGCTAACGGCACAGTTGCATGTGTTCTGATGGGGCCAGTTAAGACCATTTACCACCAGTAACCCAACTGAAATAAATCGTCGAGCAGATTGGTTGTGAACTAGATTAGTATCGATCGTCGTTCGGCGACAAGATTTCTGGTCCGCAGAGATTTGCCAATTTGCTGCAAAACCATTGTTTCTGTTCCACTGCAACATATGTGCTTTGGCCCTCGTGTGAACCTGTTCATTCGCCTACACTGGAACCAATAAGTCGATTTTCATATGGTACCTGGTTACGTCAAAGCTGCGAAATCCAAAATCTTTTTATTTGAACCTAATTAGCGAGTGGTAAAGCAACTTGCCTTAAACTGATTTAAATGAACTCGCAGTTGGTTTTTATTGCAGGATACAAAGAAGCTAAACTAGGCAACTTAGGATTGGATTACAACCCGCTACTATCTGTCTTTCGTTTATCTTGGTGGTCGTGAATGTATTTACGATGCAACTACTTGCCTGCATCTCAGCGTTCGTTTTGCGAAAGTAGTTCAAACGAAGCAAACTCCAATCACAGACACACGTACCCTACGCCTCGCTTTAAATCAAAATTGATCTGCTACGCCAATCGCGATGCACGGAAAACCAAATTTTCTCGCAAATTGCGAGGTGTGGTCACTCGAGTACAAACCGCTTGTGTTTCTGGTTTAAAAACATTCTGTTGGGAAAGTTAATCTAAAAGCGGTTGGGCGTGTTTTAAAGGAAAATTTGCCCGAACAAAATCCTCTAAATACGTAGCACCTTGTTTGGACTTCCTAACACAAAAAGATGTAGGAAACTAAACTGTAAATTCAGTAAACTGTAAATTTAAACAGTACTCTTTGGAGTCGAGCATTAACTAAATTTCGTACCCTCTAAGTGCATTCGAATGCACTGTCTTGTTCTACGCAAACGCGCACGCATTCCGAACATCAATACGTACATCCTTCAACATGCGGACTGAGACCTTTATCACTGCTACACAGTTGCCGGACTGGCGGCGACGCCTCATCCGACTTTCAGCCTTTCTTAGAAAATGACGTTTACGCTTATCGGACAGAGCGATAAGTAACGCAGACCTTTCTGTCAGTTTCGAGTGCGTTCTCTATTCCCTACAAGGTCGCTTTGCAACCTTATACATTATGTATGGTCATTTTGCCTGTAGTGACGCTGCGCTTGCGTGTGCTGTGATTACCAACACTATAATCCTCTTCACAAACTGACCGGATTCATAGCGTTGTAAATTAACTTAAAACACCGTCCTTCTTTGGCTGCCATTGACGACCGCTCTGTATGCAAGTGTAGCGTTAATTAGTCGCGTGTTGTGCGCAATAACTTATTCACGAGAGCTAATCAACTAAACGGGCTGCCTGAGTAGGATTCACCCTGTTGGGCACTGTGCTGTTGTGCTAGATGCATTTTGACCAAGTTGTGCTTTTGCCGATGCTTTCTTCTGAATATAGAACACTGTCTTTGAAAATGTCAAATGGGTTTTAAAGATATACACAGATTTATTTCTTTGCTTGAAATTTGCTACCAATTGGCTGCTTACATAATTTCTAATCCCATTGCTTCCATCACGCAAAAATATATTCCAAACCAAATTTTTGAACAGTGATCATTTTTACCATTTCCCGTCTCAAGTGTCCGCTTTCAGAATATAATTGAAAAAAATCACCCCAATGTAAAAACAACTCGTTAAAACGCCCTTGCGTATTTTTAACGTCAACCGTCAGGCCATGAGAACCATATCAGCAAAACACACACAATCCAGCCGGTTAGAGGCGTATTGACTGACAAGACTATAGTCACCAATAGAAACATATTCGTCACCATGAAAGCGAATATCGCGTCACTGAGCGATTCAATTCAAGCTCTCGGACAACCGCTATTGACGTTCAATTACTAATTGGTTGTAAAAGCGGACCGTCACTCTAGCCAGAACGGAATTTCATTACTCAGTGCACCACAGGGGTAAAAGATTGTTTGTCAGTCTTACAAAATGAACGTGGTACATAAACAAATTATACCGTTACAAACCTAATGAAACAGTCCCTGCTTGCATTGCGTACAAAATATTTTTGGTACACTTTATATTTTAAATCTTTGCTTACAAACAGAGTTACAATCCTTTGTGTAAGCTGCCTGCTATGCTCACTACTTCAGCATCTGGTTTTTACAGTCACTTACTGTGCCAACCATACACACAAATGTACACATCAGGATGAAATCGCCCATTCCTTATAATCGTGGGCCTAATCGCCTATGAAACTACAATTCCTTGTTAGCAATCCCCTAGGAATGCGATTACCGTTCATTAGTGCGGCTGGGAAACGCCAATTATATACGACGGCTTGAACACCTCTGTTGTATTAAATTCATTGCTCCTGAAGCACACAAACTATAATAGTCGAAACGGCACGTCGTTTTCGTTGTGCAGTTGTATCCCAATTATTTACTGGAATATCCATCTATGTCTTACTGATGTCACGCAACATGGTGTCAGCAGACGTCAAGCCGAGGTGGCATTGACGTCATCACGCCGGAGCTGTTTAAGATATTGGAACCGCAAATTAAATTGTAAAGGCAAACCCCACACAATAAAGTGCATGCTCTACCATTATCAAACGCACAGTTGAAATTGGGTCATAATGGATGGTTGCATCCCGATGGAGGAACTCTCCTGTGAGAAGTGGTGAATGGCATTGAACGGCACGTAAGCAAGCCTCGCCCTTTCCAGTACGCCTGCCTTGGTAAATAACTGTTTACGTAAAGTACTGTTTTATGTTTTCGCTGTCCTATTTTAAAGACTTACTGTAAATCCACCTTTTCTAGTTTATCTGAATAACTTTTAACCTAGCACATAAGTTTATTATGTAACCAAGCACATACACATTCTTCATTTAAAATCTTAACGATCAAACATCTCTAGTGTTAAACATTTTTGCGCTGACATTTGCATTTACATGGTGAAGAGCAAGCAAATTTAAAAGGTGAGCGGTTTTGATGTGGTTCCTTTGGTATTGGGAGAACTTCATCCTTTAATGCTGTGCAATTTTAATGCTCTAGTTGTGTAATCGAAAATCATTTTAAAGTTGTTTGTTAAACGTATCGTGGTGATATTTTTTTCCTGATAAAGAAAGCGACTTGAATGTAGTTCCTTTTGGTAAAGCGAAAAAATAAAAAAGACGTAAACACGTTACCAACATGGCCTTTTTAATTGTAAAACAATCCTTTTATTGGTGTGTGGACTAATTAATGTCAGCTGTCCATATCAGTTTGGCCTGTATCAATCTGTGTGCTATATGTAACCAAACAAGAGCAGTGTGTTTAAATTCTAGAAGCAAACAAGACAACAACCCACACATTAGCTTGCTATGCAAACAATTAACCATGATATAGAAAAGATTTAAATCTTACTGTTTAATAAATTAGGGGCTCATTATACATTCGAAATAGTTATCCAGAAGGTTGTATGAAGTTTAATGCTCTAAATATTTCATACTGTTTATGGGATCTTTCATGAAATTCGATCACTGTTTTGCATCTCTCTATTTGCTAATTTGCTTTTCAATTTTATTGATGACAAAATTTGCGCACCTATTTTAACTAGTATAGTGTTTAGTATGTTTTCAATTTTGTTTATCGACTAATAATAAGTTTGTATGTTTTAACGTTATCGTTGCCTAATGACGCGCAGATAGTTCAAAATATAGTATGACTGATGTCCACCTGCTTGTATTTTGCTATTTTTCAATTGAAACCCCTAGTTGCGTTTAAAACATAGACAGCATATTAGCAAAAGGTTTGTCACTCCTATGTTACTTGTTGGTCACGAAAAAACGAAAGAGTGCAAATGAGTAACCTATAGAGTACACTCGCCTATATCGGCAACCAATCTCTTTTCGGCTATAGCAGGTAAAATCCAAACAAATTTACTTGGAAAAAGTTTTGTTACATTAAAACAATATGTATCACTGGGCGTTTAACATTAGCTGTGTTGCTTGTTTAAATGCCGAAAAGCCTGCTTTCAACAGCTTAACAGCGCCCACTCGTGGTTTAAAGCGGTCCTTAAATTTGTGTTTCTGTTAGAGGCTAAGTTTTTAGGGACTCACATTACGTCAACAAACATTGATATAATACTTTTAGGCAAACTGATACAAACAGCTTTAAAGCCACAACCGAGGGGTTCAAAGGGCAATTGCTTCCGTCAATATGCCCATGTTTTCTCTGGTGTCAGCAATTTTGACACAAAATCGCCTTCGGAATACCGTCGCAATCTCTTTATATTATCACATATTTTATTAGCCCGTAGCGCTTGTATGAAGCTTAAACACTTTTAAAAATACATTTTGAATAGAGTAACAGCATTGTAAAATGTAGCAATCGTTGTCTTGTTACTTGGTCCTGCACTGCAAAGTAAGAGTAGCGGCTTTTAAATGACAAGCGATGATTCTGCGCATAGCCTGCATTTGATGACTGCGTTATTTACAATATAATGAACAAGCTACAAACAATCAAAGCTTACACATGATTAGAAATAGAATTATAAGTTTGGTGAATGCATGCAATAAGGTTTGACTTCAAACTGCAGGGCTTATACCGTGACAATAACAAAGTCATGATGTTGCATGACGTCATTAGTTCAGCGACAGGAGAGTACATATGAAAAAGTGGGATTTGAGAATACTTTGCGGTTTGTTGGTGTAATTGTTAACAGCAATACGGCGTGTACGTTTAAAATATTTGTTCGTTATAAGCACATGGAGCAAGGTAAAGTACCCCCACCACTACAGTAATCTAACTTTATACTGCGTAAAAACGTTCATGGACGGAAAAAATATAGCAGACCCGACGGGGTGGCGATATAAGTTGGCATGCATACATACATAAAACACTACACAGCTACATGATTAAAGTCATTTTTGGTCGATTGAATGTAGGGTTTGTACAACAGACGATGTGATGGGTTCTACTAGTATTTGTAACTTTCGGTACCTCCACGTCCGAAACCTGAAGGAAAAACATATAAAATCGGTTAAAACTAAAAAAGTATGTCTATCTTAGTAATGCATCAAAGTTGCGGCATTGGTTTGCACATTTATAGCAAGAGACATTCCTTGGGTTAAAACCGCAAAAAAACTGGACAAAAAATGTACATGGTATTACTAGATTTTAAAAAGCTTAAAGTTTTAAAGTTCTTGTGAAAAGTATTGGATGACATTTATGAGTCTTTTTGTGACGCAGGCAGTGGAGTGATTTTGCGTCACAGCACTTAGTCGACACACAAACAGGACAACATGATACGTGCAATTCGTGCAGTTAAGAAGTTCATGCAAATGAGGACAGAATGCATGCTCAACACTGATTGATCGGTAAACGCAAAAGCTGCCCGATGTTAAACAACATGTTTCCGTAAGCGACCATACACCAGGTTAAGTTAACTTTGTGTGTTTAATTCCTAGTGTTTTTAGGCTGATGTCATCCGTTCGCACACATCTTTCGCGACTACTTTCGATTTATAATTAACGTTTAGGTATTCCACAAATTGTTGAATGCCACTGCCCTTATCTCCAACCGAACTTGCTCAGTACACCAACACGACATTTTGTTGCGCCAAGTATTTATAGGTTTCGAATCGAAAGACGTCACGGGTAACGAGGTTGACATTTAAAACGGCGACTGCGCTGTTAGATAAGGGAAAAAAGGCGCGGTTTTGGGACTGGCGCAGACAAATCGTTTAACAGCACCACGCTAAGTGTTGGCGGCAAAAATAACCGTTAAAAGCTCAAACCTTGAAGGCTACAAATAACGTAGAATCGAAAGTATGAAAAAACTTGATATTTCAGGTACATCAATAATAATAGGTTACTTCGGTTTCTTACCAAATGCGATGAACCTGAATATTGTACATGAGAACTAATCCGTTTTATTAAAATTTAACTGTTTTGAGAAGCATTTTGGCTTAATTCCCTTCTCTATGCACCATTAAGTGGCAAAAAAATTGCCTTCGTTTGCCAACGCTTTCTATATTTGGCAACCCTACTATCAAAGTGAGCGCTTTCAAGTTTGACCAGGTATGAATGGAAAGTTTAGAACTGCGCTATTTAACGTTAAAACAAATTTTCTAGTCCACAGTCACGAAGTAACCAACAATGAATAATGTAAGACAACATGGGCCAAGGCAACGTTCTAGGCCCGCCACAAAAACGACAACAACATCTGGTTGAACTTGCCAGCAGAAAGGGCCACAACCACTACACATTTGTTTAGTTCTATGTAGGCACGTACAAAGGTTTGCTTTATCTCCTTTTTAGTAGCCCCACGGGCATTTCGAAATAATCTTCCCGGCGCCTGGAAATCTCGGTATGAAACGAGCATAAACGCCAACCAAAAGCTGTGCCCGCATATCGTGTTTCGCCTGTGTAATGTGCTCGCATAGAGGTTTTCGAAGGAAACACGATAGGCGCAGCAGGTTGGCTGAAGAACAAAAAATACAGTTGCATGTAGCCGCAAGCAAACACAATATTTCGTGCAACGTTGCTAACATTTGTGAATCACATGCTGTTAAAAATGTGAGTAATTAGTTTTCAAAACAAAAAATAATACATGTGCAAAACTATTACATGCATTCAAGACAATACTTGGCGTAAATCTACACAGAACAAAATTTAATCCAGATTTAAACACGGTATCACGTTTTGTTCAATGCGTCAAAGTTGCAAGGTTAAGTCAAACTTGTAATCCTATTTTTGTTGTGATTGCAGTTTTATGGATAGAAACACAGCACTCAGGACAAGATTACACTACTAATGCACTCAGAACTACTTGGGGACAATGCACCACTAGCTACCTCGGGTAACCTTGACATTTTTTACAACGGTCTTCGAAAACCTTCAATGCAAACAGCACAAGCGAAAAATGTTAGTGGTTAAATACTGATGTCACCCAAGCACAACAGCAGCAGTCTGTAATGTGTCCACACAAGTTGGACAAATGGCTTGTTTATAACTTAAGGAGCCAAAATGTTTGGGAAACCAGGTATTCCACGATCAAAACAGAATCGGAAAGCAGTGATCGTGTCGTGAAACGTGATGCTTAAGGATCGCTTTAATACTTTAAACTGCAAAAAGCTTGATTATTTTAAAAAGCTTGATAACCGAAATACAAATTACCGAAAGAGATTATGGTTAGATATATAGCCAAACATAAACCAATAGGACCTCAGGTCACCGAGTGAACTGTTGATGCGTAAATTTGTAGTCAAAATAATTCGTATTGTCCTAATTTGTTTTAAATTATTCATTTTATAAGTAGTTTGTATCTGAAGATTGTCGACAACAAATGTTGCATAAGGCTGATTGACCCAACCTACCTCCTGGACCAAATAGAGAAGCGTAGCATGGATTGTGGCAGTAGGGCTTTCCTTCGTGCTGAAAATCATAAACATGAGTTAGTCAAAGGTATAAGTGGAGCTTTAAATAATTTAAAGTTTCAGTGCTTAACTGCTCATCACTAGTTCAACCCTAAGATATTCTTTGCTGATTAAAACGTACTAGCAATATGACAGGCAGTAACCGCTTATTTAGTAAGCAAGATCTACGATGTAAAACCTATAAAATGAAAGGTACCTCGGCATGTTGCCCGCTGGACAGAGTCTTTTTACATTTAAAGCATCTCAGGCACGGACGATGCCAATCCTTGCCAAGTGATTGCACTTTCTCAGCTGCAAAAATGATTCAAATTTAACAAGTATATAAAGCAGACCAAATCCAGCACTGAAAGAGCGCGAACCAGATCAGAAACTTCAAAAGTAGGCAGCACGATTTCCAGTTGTTCCAACCTCCTTTAATCTATTTAGCCGCCAATACAAGGTGTGTGCGACCAATTAAGCGTTAGGGTTGTCCTGGTTGGGTGAATTCGGCCCCATCTATGATCTAAGCTTTGATGCCGGGTCGTGTACCGACTAGACACGCAACGATCGCAAAACGATTAATTGTTACAAAGTTATTCCATAATGCTTGTCTGGTTAGTGTGACACATAACAATTTCGCATTTTATTAAATACCATCCAGAGCCGATTTTCAGAATGTTGGTTTTACAAAACAAAGCAAGCAACTGGCATTTTGTTTTCAAAAGTGCTAGTTTTTGTTGTTGTTTTTTCTTCCTAGTTTATTTTGTTACAGGCAAGCGTCTGGTAGCGTATAGCTTGGAGCAAAAACCAAATAGGGCCTCGTCAACAATTAAAGGATCACCGCATATCCGTTTAAAACGCCTAAAGCGCTGCGATATGCCACGATCAGTCTGAGAAGTTTGCCAATTAGCAAACACGGACATGCTAGTAAATATAGTACAAGGTCCGCAACTGTTGACGACCGGCAAAGCCAATAGCAGACAGTCGCCCAAATTCCAGCGCCACACCCAACTGCATACAAAGCAAAAAATGCGCCGACTTGCCGTGTTGATCAGGAAATGTCAAGAGCGGAGTCTAAACGTGCAAGCTATTTTTTGTTGATGTGGCACAACGTTTAAATTCACACTGCATTGCAAACAGGAAAAGCTTATTCAGTAATTTTAAATGAGTCAAACAGTGATCAGGTGGGCGGGGGTACAACACAAAAAATTTAGTTGTTCTAAATATGGTAACAGCTGTATGTACGTTAAATTCTGACAGACTAGTTGGCGTGTTCGGTTTGAATACACCGTAATCGATTTTAAAAGGAATATCCCAATGGCACACCAAATAAGGATTTATTTGAAAAAACGTTTTGACGCTTCCATATTAGTAGTGAAAGACATCGCCGCACACAAACTACAAACTTTTTCATAACAGGTACTTAACGCACGAGAACCGTTGCGCAAAGGCTTGCCGTTAGAGCAAATACCTACACAGCAAACAAGGCGTGTGATTTCGCCGTTTATTGTTCTTCGGCACACTCAAAAGTGGTAACCTTATTCATCCCTTATTTGCAGACACGCGCCGAGCCCTATTCATGAATTCCTTTGTGGTGAGGTAACTAGGTACCACCCAAATTATTCCCACCCAACCTGGTTAAAACAGGCAAAAGCAAGTAATTGACTAACTGTTAAGTTTTAACAGAAAACAAATCTGTAGTTGTATACACTTACTTACCAAAGTAAACTTCTTTGTTGCAGGATGGACACTTTGGCATGATTGCTGTTGTTTGGAATGTTTTATGCAGATAAAATATCTAGTGGTATAAAAGCAAAGCCTGATAAAAAAGTAGTGGAATATTGTAAACACATTTAAACTGCAATAATAAACTAGTCTTCCAACATGTCAAAAAAACATCAATCCCAAAAAACCTAAACTCTTGGAAATGTGTTTTATAAAATCCCAAAAAACCTAAACTCTCAGTGTGTTGTATAAAATGTTCTTAAACCACACTGCACTTAACAACAACGTGCAAATGCACATGATGATTTAGGAATACAAGATACAGACTTGAAGAGTAGCTTACTTAAAAACATAACTGCCAGAAAATTTGTACATAGTGAACACATATTATTTTGCACATACATATGATGATTATTATTGCACTTTCAAATCAGTGAAATTTTACATTTAAACTTTTTGAGTTAGTGGATACTTTGAGTTTAGCTTTGAAAACAAATTTAGCCTTCAAAGGGACATCCTAAAAAATGGTAAGTTATAAATGAAAGTAGCAACTGTAGTAACAATTTACTTATTACACATATACAGTGTTGAAATTTACCGGTTCTTAGTTGTCTTTTGCTTCTAGAAACTGTGATAGTGAGAAAACCTGTTCTCAAAGAGTTTCTTTTTAAGCAATGAATATTTATATTTACACGAAATAAAAGTGAAATGACAGTTTACTTTCATTGCTCTTTTTGTAGTTGCTGTGTAAGCCGCTGTAAGTGCCGTGATTCATAAGTCTTAGCAAAAGGGTACAGCAAAAAAAAGATTGGGGAACCGCTGGATTAGTCATATGCAAATTACACACACAAACAACAAACAGAACAGAAGAAAACTGACGTAATAAGAAGATACAAGCCAGTACAAACACAATTTTTACATTTTGACACATACTGTTGTCATCATCAGAAATAGAAACTGCCATAGTAAAAACGTTTTTCAATTTACCTGGATAAGCTAAAAACCATTAGATCAGGTAGTTTTGTTGTAATAACTGTAACAGCATGACAAAATATTTTGTCAAACATGTCATCCAAACTGAATATTTTTGAAATGATCTGCAAATTATCATTTCTACTAAACGATCACTTGACAAAACGTAACTAAATTGCATCACGTCACAAAATACAACCCTTTGTTTTAACATTTATTGGCGTTTTTCAAGCCCCAAAATATATAAAATGTGAGTGAACTTTGTGTGGCCGACCACGTTTCCAACACATTGCTACCTACTCTCGCTACACAACCACCAACCAGGGGAATTTTACCAACTTGCGTCCTTCTCGCACACAACTTCAGTCGAAATGCCTGCCGTTACGGTGGGAAGGGACGCGCCCACTGGTTGTCTGCACGCTTGAATGAACAGAGGCTAAAGTGATCATACCAGAATGTCCAGCAAAATCATTGGCCAAAACTTAATAAGCCATATTGTAAACAGGTCGAGTAATAAATGGAGCCGTTGAACAAAAAAGTATGCAAGATTGTGACTTTGAAACAAGTGAGAACTCATCAGGTGAAGCTTTTATACCTAACGCAAATACTATTTTTTATTTCTATCCACCAGGTAAATGTTGGTTTAAAATGTATTGCTGAATGAAAGTTGGAACTAGGCATCACGTTTTGGTCGCGAAAACAAAAACATTAGCAGGATGTTTCATTTCCTATCGTGCCTGCGTTTACAAAATGTTTTTCTGCTGTTCAGTTTTTCTTTTTATAAAATGTTCTGTTTTCATTGTTATCCTCTTGTTTTTGTCATAGATATGACATACTTTTTTAATTTTAATTTTTTTTTTAATTTTCTGAACAGTTCGTGCCCTTTTCCCCTTGCAAACTCAACTCTGTACAAGGGGGGATCTGGACTAGAAACCGTAATTCCGGTAAAAGGCAGGATTGTTGGGAAAGTGGAGATTACAGGTTTGTTGCAAGGCAGAATTTGAAGCGTGTGAGAGTATGATACGACTCCTCGAATATTGGTATGCAGTGCCCAAGGTGACCATCAAAGGCGTAGCCAGCTCACAATTTTGGAAGGGACAAATATTTCAAAGGTTGACCTACCTTAATGTACAAGTCAGATATTTTATCCTAGGGTAACCTACCTTAAAAAACAGAGATCTTTCCAGGGGTAACCCATCATAAATTTACAAACTTGGAAAAAGGGGCATGGTCCATTTCGCTTCCCCCCTGAATAAGCCCATGGCCGTTCTGTATGTATTTTTACAACGCATAAACTGCCCTTTAACCACTATTAAAAACCATACGGCAGTTAAGTACGGAACAGGCCCGTCAACTGGAATTTGTATTTAAGCTCACGATGCGCATGAAACAGGCCTACTATGCAGTAGTGTATAAAAAACGTTTGCTTCCACCCATCTCGATGTGGGTGCATGCAGACAAAATCGCCAGGTAACAAAGTTAATGGTCCACGGTTTCAACAACAATTTCGCAAATTTGGTAAAAACGTCCGAAGCAAAGTATCACTGCGTGAGTTTGGACATCTTTGTTCGCATGTTATCATTTTTATCCGGACTTGGCAAAGCACCATTAAATAAAACATCGTCTGTGTACTTTCTTTTCAATGTACTGGTCCGTTCGTTTGCCGTAATTCTATTTTTAGATTTGCATTCGGCGACGTACGGAGGACTTTCCTTGAATGCTGTTTCAGGGTTGGGTACGGAACATACTGGTCCATGTTGAATCCCTTCAGAGCTGTTAAGTGCGAGAATTCCTTGCAGGGTCTGCATTTGCGTGGTCTGACAGCAAAATGTTAAAAAATGTTTGCGAATTTTAGTTTAAATGTGCTGTAATAATCAAACATTTCCGCAATAACTCATAAAAACTCCCCACAACAATTATGAAAAGAATGATGTTTAGTGTTTTTCCCCCATATTCGCCTTCAAAAATTAGTCTACCAGGCAACTATTCCTGTTTACTTCAAAAAAGCCTGAAATATTTTTGGTGTGCTGTGCTATTGTGTCATTAGTTGAAAAGATTGCCAAGTTAAAAAAATCGGAAAAATTCTGTGGTTGTTGTATGTTGACTCACACAGCAATGTATTGAAAGCTTTGGTTAAAATGTGTTACTAACCAGCTCCATGACTTGCAGTTGAACTTCATCAAGACATTTTCTTTGTTTTCTGATGATCGATCTAAGCAGAATAGCATTGCGATTACCTTTGAGCATTTTCATTTTCAGCTCTCGCATCTCTTTGCGTTGGTAAATGATCTGGAATAAAATAAACAGTATTTACTTTTTTAACTTGCTTTAACTTTGTAATTATAGTTACTGGTTAAGATTCATTGTTGGCTTTAAAGGCAACAAACCATGTGAACAGTTGCCAACTAAATACTTCAAATCTTTCAGAACTGAAATGGTACATACCATTTTCTTAAAAATCCTTTTGTTAGCTTTCTCCTTTTTGTTAAGCTTAAGAACTTGAACTTTGCAAAACTTTGATGGAGAGACGGATGTTGGAGAGCATAGTGATGAGGAAAGGTTCATACTACTTCCAGTCCACACATCTTGAATAAATCAAATATTTTTGAAACAAATTAAAAGTAAGCACACATATTTTATATGTTGGCTTCATTTGAAACATAGTGAGCAAGACAGTTAGGCATGTAATGTGTCTAAGTTAAGGTGTTGCATTTTTATAGATCACAGATCCTATTTTTGGAATTACATAATATGTTGCCCATGCATTGCTGCTGTATTTGAGCATTGTATGATTTGACTACTGTTGTTCTTTGCCAAATAGTCATATCACTAGCGGTTAATAACCTAAACCAAACAAAAAATGTACAATTTTGGTAATATACTGACCTCCAGGTGGTAGAGGAATTCTTAGTGCTTTTGCCAATGGAGAACTTGTGCAATGTTTTAAACTACAGGGACTTTCTAATTCAGGCTCATCTGAAAAGGTGTTTATAAACGCTGGCACAATCACCTCATCAAAATGTTCCATCGCCATTGAGGAAATGTCTCTGACCTCCTAAGAAATGCCCCAAACCATAAAACAATAATACAAAAAATGGCAATACTCTTACTTGAAGCAAGCTTGCAGTGGAAGCTAACTGGCGATCACTATCAATGTGACGTAACACTGAAAAAACTTCATCCAACACTTTACCAGGTATGAAGCAGCACATATTGGACCAAATGTATTTGTTGTACGTCATTTTTAGTAAAGACATTCTTGTATCAAGGCTTTGCAGTGCATCATGTTTTGGGTACAGTGAATGCTTTCTGCGTTCAGACTCTCTTCTTGGTAATCCATCTTTTATCTGAAAGGTTTTCTGATCAAAAAAGGAACTTCTTTTTCAACACTGTTTACTGTAATGGAATAATGGCATCTCCTGACCATGAAAAAAATACATCACTTTATTTTCTTGACCCAATTTCTTAAGAAACATTAAAGAACTTTTACAATACAAAAGTTAAAAAAATGATGGAAAGTCATTGCACATGCCCAAATTTAAAGGTAAGTCTTACACCAAGCCTAACACTTTCTTGAATACATAAGATACATAAAAAAGATAAATTAGTAGTTAATAATGCCTGCTTTAAACTTTGAGCATGAAGATTCTGAGCCCTTGTAAAACCAGCATTTAAGGCCAACGATGCATGTGAATTGAACTGCTTGCAGACCTATAACATATAAAGCATATTGCTCAGTTTTTATATCTTTACACCAAAAATCAGGTTAGTATTTTTGCAAAAAAATAGCAAATTAAACATATTCCTACAAAAAAAGTATTGCAATTAAATAAAACAATTTTTAGGTCAGTATCTTCTTACCGGTCTTAGTTTGCTCACATTATCGTACGAAAGATAGGAAAATATTTTGTGGAACAGTTCTGTTGGTAATGGTAATTGCATATCGCTTTCTTCCACTTCCATCGCTTTTTTGTTTTTTAATAATTTGTCAGTATGACGCTTATAACTGTTTCATAGGGCAAGGTAAAAAAAATCGGTCGGCAAAACGGCAACGGAACCTCTTCCTTTTTGCATTTACAAAACAACAATTTGCTTTATTTCTTGTTTTGCAAACCAAACTGGAAAGCGTGACCGTTTCATTAATGTTGATACGCACCAGAGACTTTGACACGCATGGTTTAACAGCATCACAACATTAATAGAAAACAAGCTCTTAAAATTTGAGTCTCTGCTAGAGACTCTCTGGTTTATGTTTGCCACAAGAATATATAAGCAAACTACATTCTTTTGTAAATTTGACGTAACTGTCTTCCAAATGCCCAACTACGACATGGAATTTGAACATTGTTTAGCTGCTGATGAATGTGTCGCACAACAGAGAACTTAACAATCGTATTAAGTACTTTATGGGCACACCAGAAGGGACAACTTATGTTTTGTGCTGAAATAACAAAAAAAACATTTTATTTTATTACGAGTCGATCAGTGCAGGCCTATTTCCCACAAAATTGTTTGTAATGAGTGACAAATACGAATAAAACGCATGTTTAATATTTGTAATGAAACAGCATGCTGAATAGATTTGTGTATTTTGCGAACAAGCGACAAGCAAAAAACGCAAAAATTTTTAAAAAGCTCGTGTACAATATTCAAACCGCCGTAATACTTGGAACATATATTTTTACGCGCGACACGAAATACTCGACATTGATGTCAAGGTGACAAAATTTTTACAGGCCCTCGAGGGGTAATGCACTGGAAACAAAATCTCATAGCAAGTGCAAAATGCGGCTGGTAGCTGGCCGCGAAATATTCCAAAACGTCTTTAGCGCCCGTTAGCAGCTTAAACCACTGGATCCAGGCAGAGGAAGCGGACTTGGAAATCCGCACATCTTTTACCACTGGGCTGGTACGCATTGAGGCAAATAAGTCCTGTTTGGAGACTCATCGTAACGTTGTTGCCTGACATCGTAATTGGACTGAAAAAAAAATTTTTGAAAGCCGGTAAATTATACAACCTTATGCCCAAAGCGTTACACAATATCGAATAAAGTTTGCACATGTTAAGCGTCAGAAAAGTTTTTACGCAGATTGACCCATTTTTTATTCTTGAATACGTTGTACACATGTACAAATTCATTACAACCGAACCAGACAAGCACCCCGACTTATTGCCTAACTACTTACCTCCCATCTGCCATCCGCGTTTCCATGGCAACAGGGTTGGGACACAGAAGATTGGGGTACTCATGACGTAACAGGGAGAAAGTTTCTTCGTCACCGGAGCCACCAGGATCGTCTCTGTCTAACCAGGGAGTCCACTGCGATCCGCACACTGCATAAGCAAAGTATTTAAGATATTGTTCGTTCTGAGAAAAAAGTGGCACAACCTCAAATCAAAACACACAATATCATCAAACCAGTCTTTATCGATTTGAAAAACATTCAAAGCCGCAAATTTTATGTTGCATTAAAAAGAAGTTTAAAGGGTACCGTTTTACTTTGGATTTTACGCACAAAGTACGACAACGCCAAGTAAAACATAAGAAATTTAAACTGCGTATGAAGTTGCTAAAGATTCAATCGCATCTTACTGGAAGCTGTGGGTGCCCCGTTATCGCTGTTTTCCACCAGTACCATGTACTTTTCCAATTTCAACATCCACTCCCGGAATGCTCTTTCGCGCCATCCAGCGAAACGTTGTTGTTCGGTTTGTCCATCCTCGCATAAGACTTCTGCTCCAACTGTCAAATTAAAATTTCAATCAACCACAGAAAAAGCGGTTTACGTGGTTATAATTTCCACGGTTTATTTGTTGTCACAAGTACATTTATCTTTCAAAAACAGCAACTCATTACAACGACGCAAAATGCTTACCTTGAGGCTCGCTGCAGTGTTTGCCATCTGCACCTAATGTAAAGTTAGGGGGGCATTTGCACACGGTGACGTCAGATTCTCGCACGCAAGTGTGGCTGCAACCTCCGTTGTTGTACTCACATTGGTCTGTAAACAAAGATTGCGTTTAACTGTATGAAAAAAACAATGCCAAAACGTAATTTTTGACGTAATATGTGCCGAAATTTAGGGGATAAATAATACCTAAAGTTTAAAGTCGCAAAACTGTTAACAATATCGAAGTTATGACCAAATTATTACTAGGAATATGATGTTGCTTTCTATGGCCATTAAAGATTGCTAAAACGATTTAAACTGGAGGGAACAAAAGATACAACGTTCAGCCGTACGATATCAATCTTTTCATTGTCCCGGATGCGATACCAGTTTTAAACAGAACTATGCCAAGTTAATCCATACATTCCCTGCCACACAGCAACATCACAGCCTATTTTCTACATTCAGTTAATAGCGCGCGGTCTACTTTAAGCAACATACCGATCCAGTGGCATCCATGTACGTCGTCTTTTATTCCGCAATATTGATCATCATAACAGGATGCAGGTGAACATGTAAGCTGGCCCATCGTACAATCGCACATTTTCGTACACGAGTCAGCGTACCCTGTCGCGTTTGCCTACAGAAGGACAATAGTGATTATAACTGCGATTATATTATTTTCATTGCGAATTGTTACGTCGATTTCACCAATCGAAAAAAAGTGATACAGATTTTCGTTATAATTTAATTGATTGTTAAGAAGGAAAACACGTCATTACACAGAATTTTGCAAGTTAGACGAGACGATTACCATTTTTCCGATACCATGTAGAGTTTTGTTTTGTAGCCTAACTTCTTTTCAACCCATGCAATAATTCCCACAGTAAACGATAGCTACCTACTACGGCTTTCGGGTACTGAAAGCCGTAGTGGGTAGTTATCGCTTTTTACCCAACACTTTGTCTAAATCTTTTAATATCTCATTGTTTTACCCAGGATTTTTGAAATTAGCGTACAACGGTATGTAGAACAACAAAGGGTACAATCACATTTCACCTCAAGCTTATTGCGCGTTGNCTAACCAGGGAGTCCACTGCGATCCGCACACTACATAAGCAAAGTATTTAGGATATTGTTCTTTCTGAGAAAAAAGACAAACATCCTCAAATCAAAACACACATTATCATTATACTAGTCTTTATCGATGTGAGCAAAATTAAATTTATTAACCTAATTGTCAATAATTGTATTTTGCTCATCTCAAAGCCGCAAATTTTTATGTTGCATTAAAAAGAAGTTTCAAGGATGCCATTTTACTTATTTTTAACGCTAGAATGTTGATTTGACGCACACAGTACGACAACGCCAAGTTAAACATAAGAAATTTAAACTGCGTATGAAGTTGGTAAAGATTCAATCTTACTTGAAGCTGTTGGTGCCCCGTTATCGCTGTTTTCCACCAGTACCATGTACTTTTCCAATTTCAACATCCACTCCCGGAATGCTCTTTCGCGCCACCCAGCGAAACGTTGTTGTTCGGTTTGTCCATCCTCGCATAGGACTTCTGCTCCAACTGTCAAATTAAAATTTAAATCAACCACAGAACGAGCGGTTTACGTGGTTATAATTTCCACGGGTCATTTGTTGTCACAAATACATTTATCTTTCAAAAACAGCAACTCATTACAACGACGCAAAATGTTTGCTTACCTTGAGGCTCGCTGCAGTGTTTGCCATCTGCACCTAATGTAAAGTTAGGGGGGCATTTGCACACGGTGACGTCAGATTCTCGTACGCAAGTGTGGCTGCAACCTCCGTTGTTGTACTCACATTGGTCTGTAAACAAAGATTGCGTTTAACTGTATGAAAAAAACAATGGCAGAACGTAAATTTTTGACGTAATATGTTTCGAAATTCAGGGGATAAATAATACCTAAAGTTCAAAGTCGCAAAATTGTTAACAATATCGAAGTTATGACCAAATTATTGCTAGGAATATGATGTTGCTTTCTATGGCCATTAAAGATTGCTAAAACGATTTAAACTGGAGGGAACAAAAGATACAACGTTCAGCCGTACGATATCAATCTTTTTATTGTCCCGGATGCGATACCAGTTTTAAACAGAACTATGCCAAGTTAATCCATACATTCCCTGCCACACAGCAACATCACAGCCTATTTTCTACACTCAGTTAATAGCGCGCGGTCTACTTTAAGCAACATACCGATCCAGTGGCATCCATGTACGTCGTCTTTTATTCCGCAATATTGATCATTATAACAGGATGCAGGTGAACATGTAAGCTGGCCCATCGTACAATCGCACATTTTCGTACACGAGTCAGCATACCCTGTCGCGTTTGCCTACAGAAGGACAATAGTGATTATAACTGCGATTATATTATTTTCATTGCGAATTGTTACGTCGATTTCACCAGTCGTTGTGAAATTTTTTTCTTTTGAACTAACTTAACGATTCTTCTGTAACATAATAATGACAAGACCAGCAGCATTCCATCCGAATGTATGCCGGAATTTGACCAGGAACGCGCGAAAAAAAGTGATACAGATTTTCGTTATAATTTAATTGATTGTTAAGAAGGGAAACACGACATTACACAGAATTTTGCAAGTTAGACGAGACGATTACCATTTTTCCGATACCATGTAGAGTTTTGTTTTGTAACCCAACTTCTTTTCAACCCATGCCATAATTCCCACAGTAAACGATAACTACCTACTACGGCTTTCGGGTACTGAAAGCCGTAGTAGGTAGTTATCGCTTTTTACCCAACACTTTGTCTAAATCTTTTAATACNATCAAATACCTCTTTCGGGGACGTCGTTTCGCCATCTTATGATGTTGCCGCCCTCTTCGCGACATTCCTGTGCATATGACTCCATTACGCGATTTTCCTCGCTTAAATCGAGCCCGCTTGCACAGGAATCAAATACGCAGTCGTTGTAAGCCTGATGTGGGTCAACGTATTGGTGGCAGTCCTCGAACGGGCCTTCGCGATCCAATAGAAGGTTGCAACGTGTCCTTGCCGTCGCCAAATCGTCATGAGTCGGACACAAGGGTGGTTCCGGTCCCTTGACGCGATCATGGCAGCTGTAAACAACAAGGTTCGCTATTAGGGCGAAACATATTGATTTGATTTACAAATATTCGGATAAGCTTAATATTTTAACCGTATTTTTAAGGTTTTACATCTAAAACAATATTATAATTGCAACAACACTACAAGGTATATTGTTTAAATATAGAGAAAGTTTCAGGCAAATTACAAATGTTGCCTTACAAAATAAACCCATTCTTAACTTACAGTTTAAAGTTGATTCCTTACCCTGTGTTATTGTGGTCAGATACTTTCCAGTCGTTGAAGAAATCCGCCACATCATCGGTTATCGAACCATTACGCAGCACAAAATCATTGTAGGGCAAATCGTCGAAGTCACCACACAAACCTTCCACCTTGCGATGAAGTTGGCGCCAAGCGTCAATACGAAGACTGCAAATATATTTCATTAGGTTAAAGTTAAGGGAAAAGAAGGAATGCCAAGAGAAATATCGACGGAGAGGTAATCTAAGAATGACAAGATTGTTTCGTAATTAGACAAGTACTTACATTCTGGCTCCGTTCCAACGAACGACCAAGCCGAAATCAAATGCAGCAACAAGATATTCTCCCACATGTGCAATGGAGACACCGTATTTGGTCGTACCAGCTATCACCAATTCACCGTCAATCTATAGAAAACAAGGTATTTGAGCCTTGAATGAAATAACATTTTATATTTGACATTGTACCTACAATTTACAAAATTCTAGCTCTGTTTGCTCAACAGCAAAAAATTCATTTAGTCTTATAGTTTTAAAAATGAAAACAAGAAAATCATACATCGGAAAAACCTCTTTTTTAATAAATGATGCCCCAGGTGCTCCAATATGGCCAATTTTTTTGCATTTAGTAATTTTTTAATGATGATGCAAGCTATGAATTGGCATTAACTCACTCTAACGACGACACCTCGCTTCATAATCAGTTCATGATTTGCTCCGAACGTCACTTTGACTTCAGTGATAGTCGATCTGTGGGCACGAGTGTCCATTCTCTGTTGCATCATATAAACCTCGAATGGATCCATTTCTTTGACGTTTCGAATTGACCTGAAAGTTGTTTTTTTCAAGATTTTATGTAGGCATTGCTAATCAGACAAATTGGGAAATTTGATCGGTTCAAAATCATCCACTCGTATAAGTTTGCAATGTAGCGTAGCGTTTGGATAAATTAAATGTAACACGTAGTATCATTAAAATTAACGAAATTCGAAAAATAGAATCCAAGGTACAACCCTTTTCTTGGTTTACTATCACGACCTTTTCAAGAATGCAAATTGTTCGTGCAAAACAGGGATTTTCAGCACCTTTCTCTGGTTGTATCCTATTTTTTATTTTTAAAAACAAAATTTAACCATTTTTTGTTCAAATATGTTTTAAGCCCCCTTTGCTGTTATCGTTCAGCGTGCTAATCATAATCATTGAACAATAACAGTTAAAATGGTTGTGAAGCTCTGGTGCCCGTGTAAAAGGTAAATCGGGGCATTGTCAATTTAAATGTTTGTAAAAATGTCTAGCTTTTGTAAAATATACCCCTATGGTAATTATTATTTACCCCAGAGGGTATATTTACCCCCGGTTAAAAACCCCTTGTTTATGACAACCGCAAAGAAGGCAGCTTGGTAGTGACACAAATAACTTTGCTTGAACAAACGAAGAGTGATATGAGTTTCATACCTGACCATGGTGTAAGCGCATGTCGTCTGAGCGGTGTATGGTGTGTCGTCGAATGTGCTGTAGCGGAGTCCATTGACTGCTTTGCACGAAACGCGACGCTGCAAAAATGAAAATAAAAAACTTTGAACAAACTTTTTTACTCTTTTGCATGTATAAATGGAGACAAAACTGTTTGCTATTCCTAATTTCTTCGATTGAAACAAGAGATTAATGTTTGTCAGCAGCAAACAACTTTGATACGATCAAACAAAGCTGTTTCTTGTGAAGCAAAAGTGCCTGACGCCGAATTACGTATTAAATCGGAAAATCGATAACGGCAATTCGATATTACAAAATGTTCGGGCAAGTTAGTTCCATCACGTTTGAAGCTTTATAACTACCTTCGGAGCTCTGACGCATGTGTACTTGCCGGTTCTTACAAGNTATGAGTTTCATACCTGACCATGGTGTAAGCGCATGTCGTCTGAGCGGTGTATGGTGTGTCGTCGAATGTGCTGTAGCGGAGTCCATTGACTGCTTTGCACGAAACGCGACGCTGCAAAAATGAAAATAAAAAACTTTGAACAGACTTTTTTACTCTTTTGCATGTATAAATGGAGACAAAACTGTTTGCTATTCCTAACTTCTTCGATTGAAACAAGAGATTAATGTTTGTCAGCAGCAAACAACTTTGATACGAACAAACAAAGCTGTTTATTTCTTGTGAGGCAAAAGTGCCTGACGCCGAATTAAGTATTAAATCGGAAAATCGATAACGGCAATGCGATATTACTACATGTTCGGGCAAGTTAGTTTCATCACGTTTGAAGCTTTATAACTACCTTCGGAGCTCTGACGCATGTGTAGTTGCCGGTTCTTACAAGAGCACAGACTTGGCTTGTCAAACATGTCGATGTGTTTGTACACTTGATCTGTCCGTTGCCATAACACGTGCATGTCTGGAAGCACCCTTCTGGTGTGAAAGACTCGCCTGTATGTAACAATTAACCCAAGGTAAAGAAAAGTTGAGTTTAACAGTAGCATTAGGCAACTGTCAAGTATATTGTGTGACAAAATATTCGACTATGTGTTTAAACACGAAGAATATTCCGCATTTAGCAAAGAAGTAAAGTATTTTTTTTATTTTTTTAGCATAAAAATTTTAACTGACCGTATGACCACATTCTTCCGTTGGCCTGGCAACCGCAGGTTTCCACTGGAACGCAAATTCCATCATTCAAAACATACCCGTCATCGCAAGTGCAATATTCCGCTAATGTGCAACTGTGAATAAAACAAATTAGAATTTCACCTAAATTTTACTCCTTGACAAAAATCCAAAATCGGCTTACTCGTCATCGTCTGGGTCGGGAATTTCCCCGCATGTTGGGGGACAGGCGGGGCCGCAACCTTCGTAATGGGTGTTTGGGGGGCAAACGTCATGCGTAAAGTTCATCGACTGGCGCCAATCGCAAATTCGAATTCCTCCACTCAAACACTCTTGCGAAAAGGAAATGAGCGACTGGGAAAAACGGACATGGTTAATTACGTATCGTGCATGTTTTGTATTTGTTCAAGTTAACAGCAGTTAAAGTTGTACAAGAAGAACAGGTACCTGTTGTACGATGTGCTGGGCTCCACTGCTGTCACACAAATCCTGTACACATTGTTCCTCATATCGTCTTGTCACCGACTGACGTAAGACAGTGTTACAAGGCCTCATCGGACCTTGAGTGTCGCTAATGACAGCACATCGGTCGCTCTGTCGCCTGCAAATACCATAAATTATTGAATTGTGTAGGAAACGCCATGTCGGCCTTTTGTTGCTAAAGTCGCATTTAGGTTTTTGAGGTATGGTGTGTATTCTCAAATTTAAATCTGACCAGTAATAGTTTATCCTCTAACTACACATTTGCAAATAATACAGACCACGTACCACATGCTTAATTGATCGTTGGTGCAAATATTGTCCACAGGCGTAGCGTCGCATATTTTTGTCCGGTAGCTGGCAGCAAAGTGCTCCACATCAGTCGTGACATTTTTACTGATTGTGCTCAAGTCATCGAGAGCGTCACCATTAAAGTTGCCACACAATCCGTGAATCTAAGAATAATTGTGTAAGTAATCGAAACCGACTTATACGAGCTATCTATAGACTTGAANTCTGGGTCGGGAATTTCCCCGCATGTTGGGGGGCAGGCGGGGCCGCAACCTTCGTAGTGGGTGTTTGGGGGGCAAACGTCATGTGTAAAGTTCATCGACAGGCGCCAATCGCAAATTCGAATTCCTCCACTCAAACACTCTTGCGAAAAGGAAATGAGCGACTGGGAAAAAACGGACATAGTTAATTACGTATCGTGCATGCTTTGTATTTGTGCAAGTTAACAGCAGTTAAAGTTGTACAAGAAGAACAGGTACCTGTTGTACGATGTGCTGGGCACCACTGCTGTCACACAAATCCTGTACACATTGTTCCTCATATCGTCTTGTCACCGACTGACGTAAGACAGTGTTACAAGGCCTCATCGGACCTTGAGTGTCGCTAATGACAGCGCATCGGTCGCTCTGTCGCCTGCAAATACCATAAATAATTGAATTGTGTAGGAAACGTCATGTCGGCCTTTTGTTGCTAAAGTCGCATTTAGGTTTTTGAGGTAAGGTTTGTATTCTCAAATTTAAATCTGACCAGTAATAGTTTATCCCCCAAATACACATTTGCAACTAATACAGACCACGTACCACATGCTCAATTGATCGTTGGTGCAAATATTGTCCACAGGCGTAGCATCGCATATTTTTGTCCGGTAGGTGGCAGCAAAGTGCTCCACATCAGTGGTGACATTTTTACTGATTGTGCTCAAGTCATCGAGAGCGTCACCATTAAAGTTGCCACACAATCCGTGAATCTAAGAATAATTGTGTAAAGAAATCGAAACCGACCTATGCGAGTTATCTATAGACTTGAATCGTTATGAAATCTTACCAAGCCAAAGTAGGTGACCGGAAGTTTGAGTAACAACTGTACTCCGTCAAATTCCACCCGATGACCTTTGCTCGTAACCACGACAACGAACCGACCTCTGTGACGTGCGACCATTCTCTGCCGTTTGTCATTCACCTCCTTCCACTTTCGATCGTATGTGACGTCATCGACCTAAGAAACGACATAAAATTCAAATAAATTTTAAAAGTCAATCGACCTCAAATAATAAGTCAAACACGAATAAGAAAAATGCATGTTACAACCAAACCATAGCTATATCACTAAAGTTTGCATGTTTTGAGCTTTGCTAAAACAATTTTCATAAAAATTGAGACTTTTTACCTTGATTTGAATGGAGCCGTTGGCAGATTTTGACAGAACGACCGTTCCGTTGAAGTCGGAGAATTTGATGGTGACCGAAGAAATGTCGGTAGCTGTGTCGTCACTATTGCGAACCGTTTCTATGGTAACACCACCAGTGTCGCCCGCCCTGGATGATGCAGCGAATATATACGAGCACGGTGTGCGTAGATCGTATGAGCGCTTGTCAAATGTCCGGATGTGACCATTGCCCCAGAACTTACAAGTCTCCTTGCCTATGGGTAGGAAATATTAGGTTTGAGTTTTCGGGGGGTAAATTTGGTTTGCGGCCGGTTTGATTAACGTACGAATCCGATATACGTGATCACCTAGTGTCGTCTAAAACCAGTTTTAACATCATAGTCTCTTGATACACAATATGTTAAGATTCATAAATTGTAAATCGTTGGAAATAGCGTAAATTGGACTCACGCAGAGGCAAGCAATCCAGGTGACCATTTCTATTCGCCCTACATTCGCGATCATCAGCACATCCTGCATCCGTGCAAGCTACTGTTGCCATACGACAAGTACATCGTGACTTGCAGTTGTCCGTCATAAACGTCTCGGTGTCCTGAATTTAAAATAAAACACACAAACTGGTAAGTAAGGCTCACTATATAGTATGCCTTTACAGATATAAAGACTACATTGTGCGCATTTGTATATTGTCGACTCCATCGTTTTTTGGCAGGAAACATGGCTGTAGACTTACCAGATAGTATTTTCCTTCATACATGCATCCACAGTGCTTAAGCTTGACAAAGTCGTCGCCTGACAGTACAAAACCGTCATTTGCTTGACAACCTAAAAACAAACAGCGACGTATTAGTTCACCATCCGGATAATTTCTCCATATGGGCGATAAAAGTTATTGGTTCTAATTCAAAAGTAATAAATTGCGATAATTGAATTTCCAAATGTTTACCTTCAATGCATTCTTTGGTTGTCCGCGGGTTACTCAAGCATATCGAACCATCCGGATCGTCACAGCTCGGTTGACACTGCGGCAGACACGTAACAAAGTGACTATGCGGGGGACACTCCGGTGTACCTAAGAAATGAAGGGATAAACAAATGACGATAAGCTCGACACAGTAAGCAAAAGACTCGACTAGACTCAGGTCACAAAAACGTTTTGTGGAACCGGGTTTTAATCATTTAATCTTGGCCTTTTTATCTCGGTTTCGTATACGGTTTATATATAAACCGCAAATAATTGTTAGCTAAAAGGTCGCAAATCAACAAAAATTCCGGAACGTATTTTATTTCAAAGACTCAGACTTGACTTGTGGCAAGGGAATAAATACTTATCATAACAAAAACGAAAAAAAAACAAACGGTTAGCGTCCTACTCGAATTATCCTTAGTTCGCCAATCCGGAATTGTCACAGTGAGATTGCCCTCGTTTTCCTCTTCATTCTCATCCATGCACGTGCTGATGTAAGACGATATCACTCGGTCTTTTTGCAATGGGTCACGACCGTAAGCACATTGATCGTACACACAGGCCTGGAAAGAAGACTCGGCCTCCACTACCGATTGACAATCCTTCATTGGTCCGTTCGGGTCGATTATGATGTAACAGGAGTTTCGGTGAAGCGCCAGCACATCAGGATCGGCACACGGTGGAGGAATAATGTCCGATTTCAAGCCTTCCGGGCACCTGCCGTAAAGGTGACAATACTTAGACACAAATAAATATCATTTTTGACTAAAAGTCTTTAAATTCTAGTTTTGTCAGCCAAAGACGTTGTTTTACGCAGTATCTTAGTGTTTTATATTATTTGATTCATTAGACAGGTCTATTTTTAAAAAATTATTCGGTGATTGGGATTGGTTTAAAACAAATATTAAAAAAAAATCATTTTAACTACGTAATTCCCAAACTCCTAAAGCGATAGCTTTGCACTTAAAGTTGTTAACTTTTAAAAACAAACAAAACAGGACATTCGCAACCTCACAATGTTCGTTCGCAAATGACCTTACTTACCCTTCAGCACCGTATCCTTCAATAATCCAGCTCTCCGCGAACGCATCCACGTCGGTATAAAGAGTTCCGTTAGGTGCCACAAGGTCATTGGTCGGATTGTCATCAAAATTTCCACACAGGCCTTCCACTTGATATCGGAGGGGACTCCATGCCGAAACCCGAAGTCTTTAATAAAAATAAAATAAAACCTGTTACTGGCAAGGCAATGTTTGCAAGTTTTATTTGAAGTACCAAATTTTACAAGATAATTCACTGTGTGAAAAATAAAAACAAATTTGAATAAAAAGTTTTTATTTTTGTATCTCACCTGTCAGCTCCATCCCATCTAATCGTCAAACCAAAATCCCAATCGACCATTGTAAACTTGCCCGCTTTCCTTATCATCACACCGTCCCGTTTGAAACCAGGGTTCACTGTCACACCGTTCAGCTGTATAACGATAATGCGATTTGTCAGAACCGAGTACATACAATTTTTATAACCTTAATTGGTAAACTCCTTTTTTTGCAAAAAAACATTTTTTTAGTATAGTATTCTGTAGTTTTATAGACTAAATAGTTAAGATCACCGTATAAGGTAACCTTATGTATAAGGTAAACTAATTGTCACATTTGTACGCACTA
>QXVZ01022490.1:0-33561 GCA_008931825.1 Phallusia fumigata | reverse complement strand
TGCTCCTCTGATGTCAGCTTTTTTGGGATTACCGGTTCCTGTAAACTCTGTTGGTGTATTGCCAGTTAATTACATGTCTGTAAACTTGGAAACCAAATGCAAGCTGCTCTTGGCTAATGCTCAGCAACTTGCAGAACAATTTATTGTAAAACTAAAGGTGTCCAAACAGAAGTTGTTATTTTCACCTTTTTTAGGTCTCAGTGACAGTAAAGTCACTGATATAACACATAAAATCGTAGATTTTGTTTCTGGACAAAAGTATGTAGAGGCTTTGGCATTGTCACATAAGCTGATAAAGCTTTCCTTGCAGGGTCTGCAATACTATCATACATATCGCAAAATGATACTTTCCTTATTTGTAACTTNCAATTTATTGTAAAACTGAAGATGACTAAACAGAAGTCATTGTTATTTTCACCTTTTTCAGGTCTCAGTGACAGTGAAGTTACTGATATAAAACGTAAAGTTGTAGATTTTCTTTCTGAAAAAAAATATGAAGAAGCTTTGGCCTTGTTGCATAGGCTGATAAAGCTTTCCTTGCAGGGTCTGCAATACTATCATACGTATCACAGGATGATACTTTCGTTTTCCATAGCTTTAAGCTTTCTAGGCTGGATAATAGTGTCTCTCTGTATGGTTTTGCAGCAGATTAGTTTTATCAAAAGTCAAGTTGAAAAGATTATGCCCACTAAGAAGAAGAGCACTCCATCTACTTTTTTTTACATTTTTGTTTTGTTTGGATTCTGCATCTGTGGGAATCTTTACATGTCACAAGTACCGTTGTCAAGTTATTTATATTGCTTTTTACCATTACCTATTTGGTACCACATCTCCATGCAGCAAACTTTTTTTCAGGTTAGTTGGACAATTGTAAAAAACAATAAGACTGTACTAAAAGGCATTGTTCTTTATGCAAGCATTGGCTTATTGGGCACATGGAGTTTGGTGGCAAGTTTTTTCTATCGACAAATACTGAGTGCTGAACTTGTGGTTTTTGCAGTTATGTTTGCCAACCTAAAAGTTTCCATTGTGAAATATTTTGCCAGTGTGATGTGCATGATTTTATCGTTGTTTCCTATGTTGCCAGTTGTTGGCAGAAGTCCAAATGCCACACTTCTTGTGTGTGCTGGAGGTTTGGGTATGTTGGTTAGTTACTTTTCAAGTCGAACAATCAACAGCAGGTCCCTTTCTTTACTGTCTATTCTCCCTTTTATTTGTGGAATCTTGTCACCACTTGCACTTTACATGTCTTCAATGTATGGACAGGTTCCAATCTTGATACATATTGCCAGCTGGGTAATATTGCTGGCTGGTTGGATCATGCCTGTTCTCCAATCAACAAAATTGTGGCACCGTATGTTATGCATTTATGTTTGTCACTGTTCTACCTATCTTTTAATTAGTCTATCTTATGATGGGCTATTCTGCATTAATCTGTGTATTTTGCTTGCTCTGTGGACATCGTTGGAATTTGAGATATCAGAATCAGAGTCTGGACAAAAAATGCCAAACTTGGAGGGATTGGATTTTACCCAAAATACTTTGGAATTAGGTATGTTTTTTTGAAACTTTAGGTATTCTTTATTCTAATTTCAACTTTTCCAACTTTATTCAAAGATTAATTTTAATTGTCTTTCAGCTGACAATACTGAGCATCAAGAATTGTCATTCCACACAATAAGACGATGCTACATGCTGTTGTTTTTTATAGTTTTGTCATTCTTTGGAGTTGGAAACATAGCTAGTATCAATAGTTTTGACAACAGTGTTGTGCTGCCTTTTATTACTGTGTTCAATCACACCATCATGGCAGGCCTGCTTGCTTATAAGGTAAAGATGCTTGAAAAATGGAACAAGAGTTTTATTTTAACCCATGTGTTGTTTTTAGGTATTTCTTCCCTACTTTTTGATTGTTTGTGCATTTTGCAGCATAGCAATAGCAACAAAAACACACTTCACCCAATTGTGCTGCTTTGTCTTGATGATCAGTGACTTGATGAGTGTCCACTTTTTCTATCTGGTTAGCATGCTTTTGTTACATTATTTTTTTGGCTGTTTAAATGATACATATTATACCATTGAATATTTGAAATAAAACTACACAACATCAAAGTTTCAACCAAATTTTTAGTACAAGTGTTTTGGTAATAGAATCAGTTTCCTTATTATATTTTTTGAGTTTTTTTACACTTTTTTTAGTGTTTATTTGGGTATTGTACTAGAAGCTGAATTTTGAACAAAAATAAGGATTTTTCTGAGGTGATTATATGTGGTTTCTCAACAGGTGCGAGATGAAGGTTCCTGGTTGGACATTGGCACAAGTATCAGTCATTACATCATTACTATGACCATGATCATCTCAATTCTTTTGTTTTTGGCAGCAGCAAAGTTTTTGACCAGTTTTAGGATCAACCACTGTTTTCAAGTTTTCCATTAGAAATAAATTGCTGTTTGCGAAATATTTTTTTGTTTTTCTTTGATTTTGTATTGTGAATTCAACCCCTTGCAAGCTGTTTGGATGAAAGTATTTCCCTTAGATGCTAAATTATTTTGCCTGGTAACATTACACATAGCCAACAATATAAATACAATAGCCTCCTGTAACAAAAAAGAAAAAATTACCAAACCCAAACCTGCTGTCCATTGTTAATCTTTGCAAAGCAGCAACAAGGTAGGTTGCACAGGGTCACAAGCTCAAGGCTTGGAGCTTTACTCCATCTACAATATTAAAATCTTCCGTAAGTAGGACATAGTTTGTTAATTTGACCACTTGAGGAGATTAGCAGGACAACAACTAGGGCTTGTTGGTACAACGAAGCACAATGACTTTATTAAATGTTATTAAAAATTGTTATTGTATTCTGACACTGTTAAATATATTGTCCACTTAAGGAAGCCAGCAGAACAACCACTAGGACATGACATCAAACAATTTGAGTTTTATGGTGTGCCTTACCTGTCAAAGTTTCAACCAAACTAAAAGCGTGTCATGGCCAAAAAACAGTCCCAAATAGGCTAACCTAAAATATATACGTGAAATCCTATTCCACCCATATTATCACATCTTTTACATTTGTACAAATTAGGATGCAAAAATATAAGACTTGAGAAAATATTCTTTGTGGTGCATGGCAATCATGACAAACATTTGACGCATCTTGGGGCCTGGCAGGGTAGCTGCTGGGGTTATTTGAACAAACGAAGTGAACCAATCTTAAATAAGTTTTAATCCTTAACAAAATTGCATGGACAAATGTTTCCAGCAAGGATAAATTAAAATAGACATATTGTTATGTTTCTACACAAATTGAGTGTTTGTGGTTGAAGAACCTTTCCGATCTGTTTCACATACAACTGAATTTTGTAACTTGGTTATTCTGCACATAAAATTTAATAATTTAAATCAAGTGTTTTAGGCTCACCAAAATATATTATAAACTGAAACATTTTTTATTAAAAACACAATAAGTTCAAAAAACTACACCATAATCTAATACCAAATTTGTACTTGTCAATGTTAGACATCTTTTCCACAGCAAGACTGTTATATGGTAATGGGCCAAACAATTTGAAGTGCAGTGTTTGGATTACAAAATCCATAACTTAAAATTGCAAGAAATACACACACAACAAAACAACTTGCTCTATGCTCATACTAAGACTACAACAAACAATTATGCCATGTCATATTAAAACAAACCTTAATATTGCCATACATGTGTATACATTTGTTGACTGCAAAGCATCAATGACAAAAGAAAAATCGACAAATAACAAAAAAAAAAATCATTCTTGATCCAAAACATTGGTCACCCCCCGCATGTAAATTGAAATCTAAAATTAAACATTTTTCAGGGGTTTGACCCCTACTGATAGTACACAAAACAACGATGGTGAATTTTTAGGATGTTCCATTTGCAGAATCACCAACTTGCTGGTCCTTTTTTTCTCCTGTTTTCTTTTTTTTACCTGATACTGCAGGTAATGGTGGGAAGTCATCACAGCACTTGTACCTATCCAGCCTTGTAAACCGATCAAGCACTGCTTGGTCAACCTACAAATAAGATACTTTCTTACATTTACACTTACAAAATGACAGGTGTAATCATTTAGCTATATTGCTTTCATCATATGCATGCAACAGCCATGGACCCAAAAATATTTCCGTGGACCCCACCAAACTAAACCAAAAAAGCATGGTTCTTTCATAAATATGTTTTACCTTTTAACATATACAGCCCTAAAATTCCCAAGATACATTTGTAAAAACTTAAAACATAATCGTCATCTTTAAATGCACATATTCATATGGTAAGTTGGTGATACCTTTGCTCTTCGTTCTTGATGCTGAGCCACAAGGTCTTGGAGGACTTTGATTAATTTTTGCTTTAATTCACCAGTAAGCATTTTTCCTGAGGAATAATCCTGCAGAAAAACAGTGCTGGACTGTCAGACATACCTCACTGTTTTTACACGGATTGGTTTAAGTTTACCGTTCTGATTTGTTCCAGCTCCTTATCATCTTCCAGAAAAAATTCTAGATATTGGAAAGAAACGTCCACCTCACAGTTTCCACCATGCTCACGATGTTCTTCAATTGTGTCTCGGCCACCGGAGTAGGCATATTTGTTTATCTTTTAGGTCAAAGGTGATCACAGTTTTAGCAGCATTTAGCTAGTGGCTTAGCAGGGATTTTTTAGGTAACTTTGAATAATATGTTCTTTATGAAAGAGATTGAAATCCAAAATTAGTTTTATGCATGTCTTTATAGACTAAAAACTATAGTTACCTTTTTCTTAATTTGTGCTGCAGAATCAGTGAGAAAGATTGAAGAATTGGGATCACTAGCGCTCATCTTGGTTTGTGCCCCTTGTAATGCAGGAAAGAAAACTGAGTGTAACAAAGCAGGCTTTCTGTATTGCAGGCGGGGAGCAACATCCCTGGTCATCCTGAAGTATGGATCCTATGAGCAGAGGCTAATATTAGGACCAGAAATTAGTAAGAATTATCTTTATAATGAGCTGCAGGCAGTGCACACAGTTTTGACCTGTAAGGTCACATCAGTGCAGCTGGTGACAGGACATTGGCCTTGTAAGCTAGTGTAGCCAGATTATGGTACTCCAGTTTGTTGTTAGTAACAGGCTAAAAAGCTATGCCTCACACCGTCTGTTGGATGCCACAACTAGGCATAAACTGTATCCACCAGGTCCAAGCAACTGCTTGGAAACCAAAGGGTCGTCAGCTCAATGTCACACCCAACAAAACTTAATATGCCCCCAATCAACCGTTGGGAGCCATGTTAAAATGTGCAGCTTGTATAACTTACTTGGTCTATAGCACAAGGAATTAGACAAGCAATGTCTTTCCTTCCATTGAAGATGTGTGGAAAACTGGATGAAAAGGAAGGGGCTGCTTGAATTGCTGGAAAACTAATCTTTCCTGTCAAAACATCGAGAAAAAAAACAGTTACCACTGCCAGAAACTTTCTTTTATTGCAATAGAAAGATTTAATGTGGAAATTGCAACAAATGGAATATTACATGTGAAAATTTAAATAGCACGCTTACCAATGCAATCACTGTCTCCAAATCCAAAAATGCCTTTCACCTGGTTAAATGTGACACATTTTTCAATTCGTTTCATGTTCCAGTAAAATTCTTTGCATGACCTACAAGTTGAGAAAATATCACCAAGAGATTTAAGATTACTTTGATATAGTAATTAAACCTACGCAATGTAGTTCAGGTCAGAAAAAATGAAGGTTTTTTCAGGGTCAAATCCACAGGCAATGATGTCTTTGCTATTTTCCCAGGATAGGGCCTCACACTCCTCAATGGCCAGGTCTTTCCACAAAAACTTTTCATCATCAGTTAGTTGTATCACTAGAGGAACATCAAATGTTTCCTGCAAGTATCTGTCAAAAATTGGATTTTTAAATTATTACTGTATACAACTGCAAGGCAAATGCTTAATTAAAGCCTGAGTTTTAAAACATCCAGTGTTACCCAGAGCAGAAAAATGCAGCTTTACTGGGATATGTACAAATGACAGCATCTTATCCAAGGTTCGCTACTTTTTTATCTGCACAGACTACAACACATTGCTAGGTGAGAGTTAAAACAGTACACAATTGCACAAAGTTTGCAAAATCCTTACTGAGTCATAACAAATGGAACTAGATGTCCAAGATGCATTGCCTGTGATGAAGGACCTCTTCCAGTGTAGAGGTAGAATGGTTTGTTTTGTTCATAAAGTGTTAGAATTTCATCAAGCTGCCTAAGAATCAATAAACAATATCATCTCATACATACATTGACAAATTAGTTGTCAAACATTAACTTTTCTTCCGACCTGTGTGAAAAAAAGATTCCTCGTTTTAAAAATGGATGCACTTTTTTGCCTCTAGCAGTGACAACTTTTTCAAATCGCTTCAACACAGCATCATCAATTTTTGATGATCCAAAGCGCTCTTAAAAAAAAATATTTTGTTTATTGTGTCCATTCATTGATCAACAAATAAACATTTTGACACATATACCATGGCTTAACCACAGAAACTTAGTCTTAATATTTAAAACAACTCATGAAGAATCATAGATTTCATTAGGAACACACCAATTAACTTGTNTGCACTTTTTTGCCTCTAGCAGTGACAACTTTTTCAAATCGCTTCAACACGGCATCATCAATTTTTGATGATCCAAAGCGCTCTTAAAAAAAAACAAAATTTTGTTTATTGTGTCCATTCATTGATCAGCAAATAAACATGTTGGCACATATACCACGGCTTAACCACAGCAACTTAGTCTTAATATTTAAAACAACTCATGAAGAATCATAATTTCATTAGGAACACACCAATTAACTTGTCGTAATCAACACCCTTTTCACTTGATGACTGAACTTCCCATGGATTGACAACATCTTGTTCAACTTCGGGTTGGTTTGATTCATTGCTTTCAGTCATAATGGTTAGTTTACCAAATCTATACTATCTGCGAATACTAACATTTAATTGTCAACTACTTTTTAGCCATTTAAGGCTGTGATAGCATGCAGCATAAATAGGTGCAAGGCATGATCCTTTATATTTTGTCCAGTTTGCACCTAATTAGGCAAACTAATTGTAAAATAATGTAATTTAAATCTCTGCATGAAACAAGGTACAATATTGTGTTCAAACATAAATCTGAAGAATTTGATAAGCACAACAGGGTTGACGGATTACTAGCGAGTGAGAGTAAGACAAACTGCAAGGATATTTATAAAGCTAGTGGATGATGCAACATTACCAAGGTACCCCTAAGTTGACATTTTGTACTATTTGCACAACCATTTTATTGCTTATTCAGTTTACATACAGTACTCTTACTTGATATGTTCCCATTCAGCACTGTTTGCACAAGATTCAATCAATTGTTTTATTGCTCTATAAATTTTTTTGAAGAATGATGCAACATTGCGGTTAGTGGTTGAGGTGTTCTTTTGTTGCAAATAACAACCATTCTGACAATGGGTATTAAATTTCAGTTCCGCAAAGAAACTTACACCCACGTACTTTCAGTTCACTTTGACCCGTTATTTGTTTCAGTTTGTAAAAAGTCAAATTAAAACCTGGCTTGATAATCTTCCTTTCTTTCTACATCTCAACCAACACAGTTTGTTTTCTGTGCGACAAATTTGAATAACACCATAATTACGGTCATAATAGCTCAGTGGAACAGCTGGACTTCCCACACGTTTTACACATGGTTTACGTCACGCTTTGGTGATCAAAGGTAAAAAACCCGGTGATATTTAGTGCAGAATACCAACTAACGCCGTAGCGGGTAATTAAACGTTGCTTCAAATGATGTGTAACTTGAGCTGACGGAAAAGTGGTTTTAAACAATTAGGAATTGACCGTGTTTTAAAATTGACATCCCTGAAGGCAAAATAGACTATGAGTACACAAATGTATTGTACGAAACAAAAGTGAACAACGCAGCAAACAATATTTGCCAATTTAAAACGAATATAACTCTTTTTCATGAATAGGAGAACCAGCCCCAGTGCACGCTTTTCCTATTTCTCTTCTTGGATGGCCTTGGCATCAGTGGCGTTGATATAGCTTCCAACATTTTTTATTGGAGACATTCGTCAATCACCTGTGCTGTAGAGAATATTTTCCACGTTGCAACTGGTGGAAATGGAGTTTTGATTTGGTGCCGTTGGTTTGTTTCACTAAAACATCACTGTGGCTAATGCCAACAATAGTCCCTCTGAAAAACACATTTACAAGTGACCATAAGAAATTGTTACATTTCCGTACAAAGCAGACCCCGAAATCCGAAAAGTAGTATGTGTAGTTAGGAGTATTTCACATGATATCCACTTGCCCACTGAAACAGATTTAAAACCTGTGCAAACTTCAAGCACTTGGGAAGTTTGAAAAAGTTTTTTGATGTAAAATAGGTAAGCTGTTAACAGGGAAAGAAAAGACTGGGCACAAATTCAGAAAACTTGTGAACCTAGCAAGCAGCCACCAGGTTACTAACCTTGTTGTGGTGTCTCCATTTCGAATAGCTACAAGCTGTCCTTGCTGGAAATGCTTGCCAGCATAAATCAATTTACCATCTTCATATCGGCAAGGAAGTCGTTTCTTAAATCCTGTTTGTAACAAACAAAACTCTGCATCATTGGCAACTGACAGTTTTATGGCAATTAAATGATTGGAAAAAATAGTGTAGCACGTTCAAGCTTAAATGGTCCTGCAGAGCACCTTTAACAATATTAAATTCTTCATCTTTTTAAGGTATTTAACTGTGAACAAAATGCAAATGCATATTTGACACTGGGGTCTGCCCTGACGTTGGAGAGCCAGTCCTCTTGTAGTAGATTTAAATCACACCACAGGATAAATTTGTGAATGCTTGAAGGGCTGACAATGATTCAGTAGTTTCAGGGCATATCCCAGTGCCAGTGACATAACTCATATGTATGTCATACTTGGTAGTTAATTTACTGCATAAACATAATTCACGTTCAGGGCCTGCATGACTATGCTTTACCATTATTGCAGCCCAGATGCTTACAAACTTGGACCACTCTGACCAATGTACACAGTACTACTTATAGCTAAAGAAATCAAAATATGAATGTGCATACAACTAACCAAATATCCGTCAAATATACCTTTTGATGTGTTTTTGTGTCTTTGGCTCATGCTTAATGCCATTTTGATAGCAGTCCAGTCATCAACAATATCTGCATCCTTAAGCATGTAAACAATATATGGTCGTAAATTCCAGTTGTCAAGGAAAAAAACAACTTTAACACCCTCACAAAATGTTAATGTAGGTTTACAGGAAAACAACTCTTTGCCTAGTGAATACACATATACAAGCTGCTTTCTGCTAAAGATTGCAATCAAAAACATCATTCTTACATTATTTTTGGCAATGGCCGTCTGAAATGATTAGTGAATAGGAAGCAAAAAGCCAAATATTTAGCACCCCAAACAAAAAGGATATCTGTAACAGTGACAGGTTTCTTTCGTCTCTTTGTGGGACCAAAACTGAATACTTGTTCACTTTCTTCTTTCCTCTTCAGTTTCTTGCCCATTTTTATATCAAAGTCTTCAATGGCAAAAAGTTCAGTAGAAAGATCAACATTGTTCCGATCCTCCTCAAGGCGATGAATTTTTTCATCAAACTCAAACTGAATTTGCTCAGTCAGCATTTTTTTCTCATTCTAGAAACAAACTCAAGCATCTTTAATGTTTATTTTTAAAAAAATGACCCAGTGTTAGCAGTACAAACATTAAGATGCTGTGTGTTTGCTTTTTTGTCAGCTTCCAGCACAGTTTGCAAGGATTCCACCCTCAATCTTCGTTGTAGATCAGAAACCTAATAATATTCAGGACAGTTATAAACATAAAAATTTAACAAATAGAATATGTTGTCACAATAGCATATGTAAACAAAATTGTCAATGCATTGTTATCAAAGTTGCAATGAAACATGTCAAGCCATAGAAAAACACTAGTCCAGAAAAGAGGCAAGGAAAATCAGGGTGTCATACAGGATGGTGCCCTTGCCAATAAAGTTTGGCAAAAAATCTAGTTTTTAGTACAGCATATAGTATATACCTGTAGCCTGATTTGTTTGTTTTTCTCCAGGGCTTGAACCTGCTGGAGATACTCTGGTGCAGTGCCAGAATTCACTTCATTGAGTTTTTTAGTAATCTGTGTGTGTCGTTCCCTGTAGAGCCTACACAAGTTTAAAACAAGTTAAAATTGAGACCACACAGTTATGCTATTGGACAATGAGCTATTTTACTGGTCACGGATGTCCATAAATTGTTTTTCTATTGTAGTCATCTCTCCAATGCATTGTGATCTTCTTCTGTTGCATTCCTCTTCATCAAGTTCAGAGCTTTCAGCCTCTGATTCATCTTCCTAAAACAAAATACCATGTATAAGATTAAATTTTACAAAATGTGTCTATCAGTTGGGTACATTATACCAGATTGTTTTGCATAGAACTTTCTCAGACAACTGCAGTTTAAATGCATCAAACACAAATAAAAAACACTTGGTCTGGACATCACTTAATTAAAAACAAACCACTCAAGGCTTTTTCAATGCCTGCAAAATATTGTAATTTTTTATTTCGTGGATATAATGTTTTGCTGTGTCACTGTATAAAGTATTTACACACAAGTAGAAGTAGCTAATTAAACCAATGGAAAATAAATCCAATTTTATACTAAATCTGATTTGCTTTGGAATGTAACTCTTACATTAAAAATATCTGGTAAAAATCCAAAATCCACTTTATTAACTGTTTTCAGTGTTTTTGTAAATGCAAATGCAAAGCATTAAAGTTTTTATACTCAACCAGTTTGATTGAAGTCATTGCAATAAACTCATTTGTACTCATATTTATCCTGTCAGATAACAAATGCAACACATAATAAATTCAAAATTGTTTGATCAGATTTGTTGAGTAAATTCTGGTGTATGTATTAGTACCAGCTTGTACAACAACAAAACATACACATCAACTTAAAGTAAAAACAAACTGTGTAATTAGGCCATGTACTTTTTTAAATGTGTTAATCAGATACAAACCATATGATTTAATATTCATAATTTCGTAATAACCCAACTTACATCTTCATCAGAAGACGATGAAGAAGATGAAGAAATTGGAGGAGAAGAATGCTCATGACATCCTTGATCAGTGTGGTCATCAACCAACATGCTTTCTGTATGAGAGTTAATTATATTGTTCACATTTGAAGTCAACTCAAAAGACTTTGATGCTCTTCCAAAATCAGACACAGAGTCAGAAAATGTTGTAAGAATTTGTGATACTTCTTCAGTGGCAGATTTTTCCTTGCTAGCGTCTGTTTCAGACTGGTAAGGTGCAGTTTTTTGCTTAAGTTCATCATTGTTTAATGCTTCACTTGAGTTATCTGTATCCATAGCCGTTACCAGTAGTGATTTTCAGTGCAGGAATACAACAAAGATCTACTATGATTGCTGTGTCTCAAAAAATCCAAATGATTATATCATACAACAAAAACCAGCTGGATGATTGCAGAATTAGCATACAACACACCCGATTATGCATGTCTGAAGCAGAACCAACGTACACCAGATTGAAAAAATGGTTTAAATCCTACAAATCTTCAGTACAAAGTTCTGGACTTTCCCTGTGAACCCCTCACACATAAAAGCCTAGTCCAGGCAAAAAAAGTGTTTTTATAAATTAACAGTGTTTCTCTACGTACCTCTTCGAAATTTCTGGCAATTTTTTAAATTTTGACAGCAATTTAAAATTTGACAAACATTTCTTGGCCATTTTAAGCATTCAAGTAACACTAAACCCGAAGTTCTATGCAATTTCCTGCATCCTTGAATCAATTTACGCAAATTTGGTTTAATGCATAAAAAATGTAAATTTGGATGAGGTTACACAATCATAACAACTTTTTTTAAATAACTTTTTGTTGGGAACATGATTTTGTACAAGGCTACCTATCAGTCCGGAAAGGTAAAAGTGAATTCTTTGACCTTTTTGTATTGTCACAAATTACTGGTATACTTTATGCCTACTAAACTTTTCCTCAACAGATTTTAAAAATGTTTACACACAGTGCGAAACTGCGAATGCGATACCTCAGCGGCTAAAGTAATGTTACGCTTTTTCATAGAAATCGTAGATTCTGATAGATTTTAAAATTGTTTGTCGTTAAATTGGAACTTGAAAATTCTAGAATTCCAAGCTTACGGTACATAAATTAACATTATTTATTGTAAATAGTTTGTAATGATCAATTTTGAACAGGTTTTTGAATACTTTAAACACGGAAATGTTGCTTGCTTTCGCGCAACAGTTTTATCCCGATTTCCCTGAGCACGTACAAAAGGGGCAAACGAGCAAATAAACAACAAAATGCCAACAAAGTTAATCGTGCTTGCATATTTTTTACTCAGGAAGTTCAAGCCCTCTTTGGTTCCAAATTAGTTTTGAGAACAGGTCCTCGCTTTTATGTTCTCTGCATTCATCTTCATCAAGAAGTTTCCCATCGCCAAACGTTCCAACTCCGTCGTAGCGACCAATGGTAACTATCAAGTTCAATTCATCTGCAACAAGCAACAATTCGAGACAACTTTTACTATCAGCTTCAAAAGTCAAAAAATGCTTTTTGCGTTTTTTACCTTTCTCAAATTCCTTTAGTTTTTCGCCTCCTTCGATTGACACTTTAAGATTTTCCGCCACTAGTTCAGCCTGCTTTTGTCCCGTATGCAGAGTTTTTTCCACATCACAATTATTTGCATAGCCGACAGCAAAGATGTTGCTGCAACCTTCCACTTTTAGACTCGGATCCACTTTTATGGCTCCGGTGTCCAACACTGCATTTCCTGAATAAGGCAAAACGAGCAAGTAAAAATAATATCAGCTGCTGGTTGCAATAATGCACTCTACCTAGTGCGGGTTTGCAGAAGTCGTTAGCAATCTTTTGTTCGCCACATGACACTATCAAGTCCACTTCAACCTCTTTGCTATTTGATATTTTTACAACTTGATTCTCCACAATTTCGTTAAACTTTAATTCGTCCAAGTTTGTGACATTTTGATCTGCATCACAATGATTGATTAGAAAGTTACAACTAATGTATTTTTTCTTTTATTTTCTATTCCTTCTCTAAAAATCGTAAACCTTTTTAAGAACAATAAAATTTCATGTATGAATCGAGATAACAATTAAGTGGGCTAAGGGCAGGTTCTGAACCGGATTTGGCTGCCCCCTTTCGCTATACCCGACCCAATTTATATGGTAGGTATTACCACTTGCCGGGTGTCACTTTAACAATTTTGATGCTATGAAGTATGTAACAATTAGGGAAATTAACAAGTAAAAAATAGTCTAAATTGAAGTCGGTTTGGTTGTAAGTATCAGTTGAAAAAAACAAGCCCACCTAACATAAGATCCACATCTTTCCGTTGTAGTTTTTCATTTAATGCATCCTGGAACTCCTGGTTTACGTGTGATGATGCCAGATTTTTGCTTTGGTGAATGATGATAACCTGTCAAGTGTCAACCGGCATATTCGAATACAATAGTATGTTTTTATTCAATTAACTTTTACTTGCCTGCTTATCAGGATAATCCGTCTTGATTTCTCCAGCCAGTTCGCAGGCAAATATGGTACCTCCGATGCAGGCGATGCGGTGTGCTTTCTTCATCTACACGAATTCGGCATTTACATTTTTTGGTCTTTTTACAGCAACTGTTTCTTACTGTCTCGGTAAAGTTCTTATACAAAGATGTTGCATCGTCCGCTGCGATCTCTTTTTTGTTTCCTAACTTTGCAGGAAAGTCTTGCAACGCTCCTGAAGCTATGATCAGGTAGTCGTAAGCGACCTGATCAATATTACTTGTTTTTAAAACAGATGATCACTTAGTAATTCACTACGAAGCAACTGGTAAAGTGAATGTTTACAGATTCGACTTCGGCTCTACGGAGTTATACATCCGTAAACGGTGGCTAAATCAACACAATTAACGATTCTCACCTTTTTACCATTTTGTAACATCACAACATTCTTCTCCTTTTTAATCGTGGTTACTCGTTGTCGCACGTGGTTTGATATGATCTTGTTAAATGGGATGAACATGTATTTGGCAAATTCTGCAAAGTTCGGAACCCGCAATAAGTCGGCAATTCGATCCTAAACTACAAATACACTCACCGGGCTCTACTACTGTACGGGCGGAGGCCAAATTGTGGTGCATTGATTCTCCCGGATCAATTAAAGTCGTTTTGCAGAAAGTTGCATTCTTTAACAGGAAAGCCAGACGAGTGCCGGAGTAGCCCCCGCCTACTATTACAACATGCGGAACCTTGGGCTTGGATTGTCCGGAACCCATGATTGGTAATGCAATTAAACAGAAAAAATAAACAACGCTTAACTTTTCGTTTGCCGAGATTGACCCAACAAAAGTGGCTAATTAAGGCACGAACTGTTTACGTCCACTTATAGTAAGTTTGTTTCTGAGAATGATAAGAAGTAATTACTTGTATTAAATAAAACCTACAGAACAAGGTATGACTAGCAATACTAAATCAACAATATTGCTCACGAAACCAATCTGCCAAAAGAACTGTTGGTAATCAAATGTATGTTGCCGTTCCAACCTCTACCACTGGTATTATTTCACGTACCTGTAGATAAGCCCTTCTAAAACACTACACTATACTTGCAAAAGGCCAATCACGCCAGAAAGCTGCGTTTCAAGTCCAAGAGCTATTGTACAAACACAAGGTCTGATTTACTCCAATCCTGACAAGCAGTTAATTCACTTAACATATGACTTTGTGGCTTGCTATCAAGATTACACAGCCAATTCGCGCAAGCTACGGGCCACTTAAGTTGGTTGCTTGAGTTGGCACTTCAAGCCGATGGGCGACCTCCCGGGACAATGCCAGACATAAAAACAACCGGGGTATTCGACATATGCGCACAAAGGACTCGAAACGCGATACTTGTTGTGGCGATAAAGCATCGTATGTTTTAATCGTTGTCAGCGTTTGGTTAATGTGGTTTCTGGGGGAATGTGTTTTTTCTCTACTGACAAAGCGACTGTTTGTGTTCCACTTTTAATGCTTCAGTTTAAAAGTACAAGATAAGCCGAATTAAATTTGCATTTCCGTCTTATTGTTAGACGGCTAACGAAAAAACATAACTTATGTTACTCTTTTTTAGACACAAAAATTAATGCCGTGATATATGGCGAATCCTGAGGGTTTTAAAAGACGAAATGGTCATAAGCGCTCGACCGACATACATTTATCCTGATCGGGATTCGTACTCATGGGAGTCATGGGTTCGAACCCAGTGAAAAAGAGTTGCTTTCCAGCCTCCTTCGCGTTTCCTCGCCGGTTGCATTAAAAAAGCATAAAAAACAACACTTCATCATGTCAGATCGTAATTTTCTCGACAGTTTGCATTTTTATTTAGTAGTAGTAGTCGTAGCTTCAATAGACTACTTTGCCTGTGCTCACATTCCTGTTAATCTTTGCTCAACAATGGTGCCAATGACATACTCTAGTTATGTGGCACATTATTTGTTGCAAGTTTCCTAAGTGTGATAACTGAACTACAAATGTATTTTATGAAACCGATTGCCTCAAAAAATCAGTTTCTCTATATGTTGGCGTTTGGAATGAGGTTCGGTCTGTGACGATGTATTATCTCAATGGCGTATGAAGTTGTAATACACCGATATAAAATGCGTTTATGCTGCACATTTGTATGTCCATTAGGTCTTTGGAGGTTTTAAGCCCACATCTCCCCAGACCTTTGACGAAAATAGATCTTTGCTCTTCAGGTATCTCACCGTCATGTTTCCAAGCGTAAATCCTTTTATTTGTCCCGTTCCGCCGTTACGACCCAGCGGAACTAACATCATAAAATCACCTACAAACAGATTTGAAAGAAATGCCAGGATTAAAGTTGATTACTTTCAGCTACCAAGACGCACAACAAAAGAAATCCTACAGCAAGCTCACATTTTCGTTTGTAGCTCATCTATTGGTTCCACCAACCCTAACTTGTTCCACTAACGTTTCCCCCAATCAAGATTCTCCTTTGCACCAAACTCACACCCTCCGATGTGAGTCCCCGCCACATAATGCCTATATTGACGGTGTAGCTGTTGCGGGTTCAATTTGATCCACCAATTGTGCCGTTTATTTTCGCGCTTTTAAAAGTTTTTACGTTGCGCAACTATTTCCGGCTTGGTAATTGTTTTAGCGCAATTGTGTCGCTACGATTTCTTTCACTAACCAAATTAAACCCAATTTGACTCTAATCAGTTTGTAAACTGCAGATGGCAGTGGTATGTGTGGGGTAATTTATAACACGCCAGTAGATTTAAACACCGTTTTAACGCCGTTTTAAACACTCTGAATTAACCTTGTTTAATTAGCCCAAACAATCAAGTCTCATAATGGTAAAATTTCCTACCCGTTCTCAAATTCCACTTCTAATTTAATCGTGTTTTTGCATCTATAGGGAGACTAGAACATCCGCTTACCTGGGACATACGGCTTCCTCTGAGAACTCGACGTATCAGCAATCCAGTTTGCAATCAAGTGCTCGGCGTGAAATTTTGCAACGTAACACAATTTTTCCTCGATGATATCTGTCACGTCACCGATTGCAAACACGCCTTCTTGATCCTTGACTTGAAAAAACTCGTCGACTTTGAGTTGGCCAGATTCCGTCAAAGAGGAAGCTATACAGAGAAAATTTAAGGTGGTAAAATTTGAAATTTTGAATGAGAAAAAGAATGTACTGGATTGCTTGGCCTAAAAATCATCGCAAACAGGTTTGAGTTTTTGTACATTGTTTATCAATGGATCGACCTTGCTAAAGACCATCTAAATCATTCTTTTTCCAACGTGGGGCGCATATTAACAGTGACTTTTTAACTAGTGAGCGTAAGTGAGAGATTGATTGTGCCCCTTAATGTACATGATGACTATACGGCATGCATTCGTAAAAATATTATGTGTATATGTACGTACATGTTTATTGGCTAAAACAATATTTTCCATTTCCCTCATACCAACATGCTGGAGTTATATTAATTTAAGATTTGCAGAAGCTCAGAATATGGGTTGTTCAAACTGACCAAAAACATCCTTGCAGAAATCCGTGTTGGTGTGGTTTCCTATGCAAGAAATCACCAAATCGGCAACGATGCCCTTTCCGCTCTCCGTCTTTACAACCTGACCTTTCAACGACTTAACCAAAGTTAGTTCATCTAAGTTTTGGACACGTTCCCCTGCAATTAAGAATATAGGTTCATTGCTAATTGGTCCCCAGGAAAGGTTGCGTTTGTGGTTACTGACCAAACATAATCTTAACGCCGAGTTCTTCTAGACCAGTCACCATTGCTTCCTTTACATCAGTCTTTAACTTTTCTGATCCTAGGTACGTTTTCGACTGAATTAGTGTCACCTTTAATAAGAAAACCAATCGTCATATAAAAGTTGGCGGAGTAAGTATCCGCTGGTTTTTGGACAGCCTACTGTACTTCTTTGTCGGGAAACTCAGTCTTTATTTCAGCTGACAATTCCACACCCACTGGTCCTCCACCAACGCAAACCACGTGACTTGACTTGCCAATCTGCACACAAAACCAGAAATACATTGATTCAAATGTCATTCTGTTACTTTACAGTTAACACGCAGATTTGGTCTAGTTTGGAAAGGTTGTTACCAACCATTTTTACTTTGCAATCCCTCAGAGATATTTCGATCACGTTGCGATGCCGGTTCGTGCTCTTTATTGGGCACGAAGATTTCGCAACTATGTATTTAAAAACTTCATAGATTTTTAACCAGTTGAAATCATTGATTGTACGTTCAGGCCCATTGAGGTTTTGTATTGTTAAATCACTCTGGATGCAGACAGGTTTTATTGCGTCACAAAACAATTTAGAATGTTTGGATGTTTTCGATAGTTTGTGATTAGCTGTTTGGTCAACAAATGGCAAACTGACGTGCGAGTTTTTGTGCTATAAAATATTTCACACATGTAATTGGTGTAATACTGATAATATTATCTTCATGATCTTCTCGGAAGTCCAAGGGGGGTCCCAGGTTAGGAAACACTGGTATAAACTCAATAAAGTTATTTTTATATTGGTATCAAAACTCTTGGGTTTCACGCAAATCCGATGTAAGATCAACAATTTATGAACTAGCACGTGGGTCTAGCGGGCCTTATAACGACAGGATTACTTCACTTTTTGCACCTAAAACCACTTATAAAAGTCGGATTATTTGAGACGTTAACTACTGTTGGTGAACTTTAACGTTATTATAGTCAACACGATTGTCGTATGAGGCTAACTAAGCATTTAAAAACTTGCCATGTTTGCTGCTAAATTACTTGCAAACCGACACCATGCTTAACGTGCTTTGTGGTTTTTGGTTTACTAAGTAAACATGTTCGTTCAAGAAGAGCTTAAATTGCTAGCGCTCATCATTTTAGCGTCTTGCATGATTACCTCGTCAACGAAATCATCATAAACTTTGAGACCTTCCTCGATCGATACGTTAGGATGTGTCGAAGCGATTTTTCCGGGAAACGGCGAATTGGTGCCTGTCGCTATAACTAGGTGTGTGTAGGTAATCTACAGATATAGAAGAAGGTACTGAAAACGCGGACATTGTTTGCAGTTATAGTTACAGACCTTTACACCACTTTCAAGTATGACCGTTTTGTTTTCTTGGTCAACTTTTACCGCCTTTCCGCGGACAAACGAATCCCCTGCAATCTCTTCCAATGGAACGAGTACCTTCTTTGCGTAACCTATAGTCACAATTAGCGCATTAGAAATCATACAAACGTGACATAGGTAAATTTAAAGGGGAAAAAGACAACAGACTTACAACTTTACACCTGTATCACATGTTACCTTTCTGGACGCACGCCCGTAATGCAGCGACGCAGTGAACCATGCAATCCTTTGGGTCAATAACGGTTACTTTGCAGAAATTCTTCTTCTTGAGAAGTGTAGTGAGGTATGCTCCGCCGTAACCCCCACCAATTATTACTACATGCATATCGTTTTGATACGGGACTGACCCAACGGCACCCATTATATTTTTGAACGCTGTCTGGATCTGATTAAACAAAACCTATTGAACACAATAATGCACGAGAAACAAACAGTCGAAATTCGTTTTGCAGTGCAAACACATAAACAACAATAATAGCACAGAGTCGAATTCGTACCACTCCCGGGAGACTTGGTTTGGTCTCCATCACCTTTTGAGGTTTTAGCAGCAGCCGGTATAGCCAGTCTTGCAATAATGTGGTCACGTTTTTACATCATCTCTAGTCTTTTTAGTAATTAGTCAAGTAATTCGTTGGACTCTCATTAGCTAATGCAATAATACATCTTTTTAAATTGATATCCGATTGCACCAAAGATGACACTTCTGGCAACACGTTTATAATAAAGGGTGCGGCACCTTTTTCAAACTATAGGTTTCAGATTTGCAAACGATCTTTTATTGCGATGTGGCTCACTCTTTTCTCCAACTACATGTTTTTTATCCAAATTTTTTCATTTAGTGTTGCTACTTTCATGTAATTAATGCAGATTACCCAGCACTTGTTTTGGCGAATTTCTTCACTTTTAATCGTAAATTTTATTGACTTACAACGAAAGCAAAAATTTTTTTGTAAAGTATAACTAGATTTTCCTACCAAAAGACACAATTAATGCAGTAGCACCGCTTCTGGAACTAACGCGACTGCATATCGTGCTGGTCTGGCACCTTGCTGCTGACGATTTAGGAAACCGTCGGTCAAACGTAATCTGTCCTCTTTTCTTCATCACTGACCGTACCAAGCCCAACTTTTGAGGTTGGTGTCTGCCTCGGGCAAGCCAAACATTTTGCTGACACAGCAAGTTGCTACAGATCTCCGTTATCTAACATTTTACCACAGACAGCAGACAATTTGAAAAGACAGAATTTATTTTTTTCCTTCAACTGACTTTACCTGACATGCGACCTCGTAAAATGTAGTTAATGATTAAACGTTTTTAGTTCGGCATTCCTTTTCTTTCTAAATTTGACAATGTCAAAGAATGATTTAAAGCTATTTAATTTCAAATTCCTATTTCAAAATTATGCATTATACAGGACCCATTTGCGCTTAAACGCGATCTTTAGCAACGTATTTTCTAGTTAAACGTGCTTCGAATAAACTAAAACCACTAGCAAGCATTTTTTGCTAATTTATTTCACTTTCGAGTATCAGTGACGCCTACGTACATTCAATATGATAAATTGCTCAATAACAACAACAACAACACATTTGGTAAGCCGATCATGAAATAAAAATAAAATCTTCGATTGGTGAATGGCGACAGCCAATAACGCCAGTTTCTTTTTTCTCCAAATATTTAAGGTTAGTGCCTGATTAAACTCCCAGTTCCAGCGTTCTTCAGGTTAGTGCAAGTTGGAACAGAACTATGTCATACACGGGGTTGTTTATGGCTGGACATATGCCAACGGCGTTTATATCGTATTACTCACACAGAAAAAAATACTGTTTCGGTTTACAGTTAGGAGTTAGATACATGGTAGCCAAACCAATAGAAATAAAAAATAAAAAATTAAGTTTCTCAATTTTTAAACAAAAAATTTTTTTTTACCTTTCACCCCTGTTTTCACAAATAAATTCGGTCGTTAAATATTAGCGCATAAAAGCGGGAATTTTTCTCCAAAAAAAGTACAGAAAGAATCACAACGATTGGTACCATTTTTTATTTTTAGGTCCAGAAATTCATTTTGTGTTGTTCTTTTAGAAGTGTTGTTTGTAGACAGGTAGTTTGTTTAAGCTTAAAATTAACCGGTAAGTTTCCTAAAAATTAGTGCTATTAGGTCCTCGATTTCTGTTTTTGTTTGATGTTTTTCATCCCCATTGTCAAATACAAATATTAAACAGTCATCGAAGTTAAGTGTTTAGGTGAGTTCGAAAAGGAGGAACTTTTTGATGAAAGTAAATGTTTAGCATTACCAAATGTCACTTTCTGTTCACTTTCCAACTTTTTGTTTAGCAGCAGCAAAAAATTATTGTAGCAAAATGTTATTCAGATAATACCACACTTTGTGAGCTGCTGTGCCCAAAACATGTTGTAGACTTATCGTGTAGTAAATATTCCGTTTGCTAGGCTAAGATCTGTACCTGACCATGCTTTGTTAAACTACGTTTAGATTTCTTATGTGTTAATTTTGCTTTGATCTTAAAGAACTATACAAAGTGGTTTTTGGTGTACAAATGTTTGGAAAGGTTTGCCATGGTGGTAATAGTTTGGTGTCTGCATGTTTGCCTACGGGCAACTCTAAAATACCCAATCTACACAATCTGTTTTAATTCAAAGCAATTCAGCCAAGTTGAGTAGATTAGGCACACAGCCTGGTCTAATCCAACACAATCTGGAATACCCAGGTTAGGCAGGGCAACTCTACAAATCTACGCACACTTGGGCATTCCAGATTGCGTTAAGTTATACCAGGCTTAAGCACCTCAAACCTGAATTCTGTTTGATCAGTCTAGTTTGTATAGAATGCGTGCCTAACCTGAGCATCATATTCCCAGACTGAGTTCCTCACCTGATGGGGTTGAACTAAACCAGGCTGTGCACCTAATCTACTCAATTTGCTTGGATTGCTTTAAATAAAACAGATTGCGTAGATTGCATAGTTTAGAGTTGCCCTTTCTCAGATTTTACCATGGTATATTTGTGCTGCATTGTTTTTAAAAGGAAGTAACAGGTAGAGTAGAGGTCATTGCTTGTAGGTCATGGTCAGAGGGTGCCATTGTGGTTATCAGACTATCTTTTATACCATTGTCACATACTCACTTGCCTCCAATACAGTCAATTGAGGCACATCTTTGTGCAGATTATTGTGTTTATTTTCAAGCTTTTGCTATTTTTTGTCTTTATGCATTGCGCATTGTTGTTTTATTTTTAGTTCTTCTAAAAAACTAACCAAATCTTTATACTTGTTCTATTACACAACTTTGACATTTGTAGTTTCTGCAGCTGAATAGTTTTTATGTTGGTGGATCCAGCATACTATGGAATCAAGGCAGAAAAAGAAACGGAGATCATCGGTACAGGATATTTGTAAATTTTATTTGTTGATAATAATAACATACTGCAAAAACTTTGCCAGCCACTTTTTTTGCAAATTTTATATTGTTTAAAACTGATCTTGCTTGTAGTAATTTGCTATGATTTGATAAATTAAATAAATTTCATGAGATAAATTAATTTCAGCTAATATTGTAACAGGCATTATGTAGTGGTGCAGTGGCTTTTTTGTGAAGCAGGTCTGTTGCATAAAAAAGAATGCTTAGGGCTGTTGGACCATTGTTTCTAACTTTATGGCCCAGAAGAAAATCAAAAATATGTTAATATGACCAAAAGCGGTAGCTTTTGCAAAATGCTAGTTTTTCAGCGGTAAATTTTAAGCATTTCTCAAATTTTTTATCAATGCTTTTTGACTTCATGTTTTAAAATTCTTGCTAAAATTGGATGTAATGGGTAATGCATTTTTTGTCTAATGTAATTTATATATTATACTCCTTAGATTGTCAATTTGTCTCCACAGATATTAAAAAGTCGGAAATCTCTAGCTGATGTTGACTCCAATGCTGTTGATGTAACAATGGTAAGCATGATTTGTGGAGCCAATTTATTGCTTATTTTGCCTGCACAGTTAAACTAATGCAAGTTTTTGTATCAGTATAGAAAAAACTTGTTTCATAAAACAAAGAAAACACTTGCGTAACAAAACTTGCCAATAAAATTAATATCTGTGTCAATATTGTAGTGACATATATACATTAAAATAACTACAGCTAATTAGTTTTATTTATTTTTTAATCACATTTTAAATTGAAGCTAAAAAATAAAACTTTCTACACCAGCGTGTGCATCAAGTTTATCCTTGTTGTACACCTTACGGTTTTGCTGGGGTTGTTATAGTTAGTGATGTTTTAAACTGAAATGCTATTAACTGTTAGCTACGTTTGCTCTGTGTTTTGCAGACTGAAGAAGATCGAAAAGGATTAAAACGCAGAGTAAGCTTCGCCAACACTTACCAAGTAAAGTAAGAAACCTTTAATAATTGGGGTGTAATAAAAATCTGTAATAATTGAAATATCTGAATTTTTTTTAAATTTTTCATATGAAGCAATTTTGCAATGTCTGTAATAGGGATGTTTAAATTATACTTTTGTATAGCTATTCAAGGATAGTTACATTAAATTAAAAAATTTAAGTCTTAAATTGTTCTGCACTGTGACCTGGTAAATGTTAACCGACTTAATAACAGCTTAAGCATTTGTTCAAAAAAAGTACAAATTATTTTGCTGCAATGCGATATATCTTTGTCTGAGTTTAGTTTAATTGCCCTTTTTGTACTATTATGATATTAGTTTTTGGTGGCAAACATATTTTTGTTGTTATCAGAGAAATTTCAAGGGTGGCTGATATCGCTGAGAAGTGGCCTGATCCAACCTCAAATGTTGGTAAGGAAAAAAACTCTTACATAATTTATTACCTTTATCTGACATGTTTTTGCACATTAACAAGACACAACAAACATCAGTGATGCATCAAGGCTAAGTTGTGCAATTCCCACCAAGAAACCAACTGGTGAACCAGATGCAAGTAGTCTGTCATCGCTTCTTTTGGCACCATTAGTGCAGCAGCGGTGTCCGACATCAAGCTCAAATGTGGTATGCCATGTTAGGCAACAAATTAACTGAACATCCATTTGTTACTGTTGCATATAAACAGAACTTAATTTGCCTCTTTCTCTTTAGTTGATGATTTTAAACGTGCTAATGTTTCTTTACAGCTGAATGAAACCACTGGATCAGATATGGAACTGACTTCGGTTGGTGTATTTGCAACTGGCCCTCCACAAGCCATGACCTCAGATTCTGGTGACGTGAATTCTGCAACAGGAAAGGAAGTTCCTTTCAACGGTGACTCTATGCTATCCCTGCAACAGCCACCTACAGTGCCAACATACATGGTCAAAGAAGAAATCAATGAGGAAGATCCTGGATTTCCTTTGAATTATCTGAATGAAGATGACGACCCTGGCATAACAGAGACATTTGAAAATGCCCCACTCCCTGCATTTTTGCGGACAACTACCCAAGGCAGCTCTAACACAAGAGCTGTAGCTATGCCACTTTTATCACAGTCAAGCCCTTTAAAGGTCATATGCGAGAGTGAAGGATATAGCACATTGCACTCAAGCATTGGTTTGACTGACAGCATACCCAACAAGTCTCTTCCTCCACTCACGGCAAGGCATGCTGGTGCTCAAATGTCTGACAACAACCCAGTTTTGTCAACTTCAATGTTGCAAAACAGTGACCTAGAAGACAGAGAAATGGATAATACAGTTTTTCTAAATGAAACCATGGATATGACAAGGCAGATGCCCACAACATCGACAAACCCACTAATTTCAACTGGAACTTTAAATCCTGCCACTGTTGCAAATAATGATATTCCATTCACAGAGCCCTCATGGTTACAGGAAACAAACAGTTCAAGTCAACCACATGGAAGTAGTTTAAAACAGGACTTGGGTAATGTGACTAGCAATTATAACTGTGAAGATATGGAGATCACTTGCAAAATCACATCAGTTATACAACAGCATGTTACAACACCCCCAGTCGGAGAAAATGGTAACAAATCCACTGAAAAAACAAACACTTCTCAAGCTGCTGTGCCTGAAAGTAATTCACCCCCTTCTCCTAACTTGCCATGTGCTGACAAAACCGACATGGAGTTTACTTGTCTGATTAACAAGCCTTGCAGCAACAAGTCCACAGATTCTTCAGTTTCCAGTGATTCACCAGTTCTGCTCGATGAAACTGTTGAACTCACTTGCATGCCGAAGACATTTGGCAAAGATGCTGCTACTACTGATTCTATGGATTTTACTATGGTTCCAGGCTCTTGCTCCAACGCTGGCAGTGAAATAGCCAAGTTTCTTGCACTTGATCCAAAAGAAGGTGCTGAATCAAGCATGGTCGAGTTATCTCCAGAGAATAGGGTAATTGCAACCAATACGCTGTATGTTACCAGCCAAACAAGAGTGGATGCTGTGGCTGATAATAATGAGGAAAGCGACACTGACACAATTGAGTCCCCAGAAAATGGTGCAGACCAGGAAGTGTCTACACGTTTTAGGAAGCTGTCAAAGGCAAGGAATTCCATGGGATTGTACAAGCGTAACATCATACAATCTTCTCAGAATTTCAGTAGGGCTTTAGACACAAGCCGTTTTGACCAAAACAAAGTCAATGAAACTTTCAATTTTTCAACCCCGGCTTCTACCAATTCAAGCCCACCATTTCCCAATTCCCCAAGAGAGCATGAGATTGACTCACTACAATCACCAGAGAAGTACACTGATCGAATGCTGTCATCCAGTATGGTTGTCGAAGATGACATGAATGACTTAGTGGCGTCTGAGGAGTGCTACGATGAGGAACAAGAATGTGCTTCAAACTCAATGCTTGAGTCCAAGAATGAGGACAACATTTTTAAGTTTTCACCACTTGAAAACTGTGAAGACAAAAAATGTGACCTGTTTGAGGACAGCCCAGTTTATGGTGCTACTACAAGAACGGGAAAGCGGTCCTCTTCAGAACTAAATAAGGACAATCCAGATGAAGACTCAGATCCTGAGGTCCCTAAAAAGCTGTGCCTTGATGTGTCTGATAACGTGGCATCTGTGGAAGAGTGTAGTACAAGTGAAGAACAAGTACCAACTGTCAAACCTAAAGAAAGGTACTTTACTACTTTGGTTTACTCGCACTTTCTGATGGGTGTTTTTCTAGAAAAATCAGCAATACTATTATAAAAATCCATAATCAAAATCAATTAAAAGAACATGTAAGAAATTTATGTCTAACAGTATTCTACTAATTCTGTTGTCAAATTGTTTTGGTCAATTAGTGAATCATCTTCTGAAGAAATGTCCTCAACGCAAGATGCATTGTTTATGCTCACGTCTATGACTGAGTTACAAAAGGACTTGGTAAGTTGCCAGTAGATAAATAAACATCCAATACATGCTTGTTGATACAGTCAGTTTAATTTTGCAGCCTGACAGCATTGCTATACAAGACTTTCTGCAAAACTACACCGATGTTCGCTTGGGATCCTACATAAAGGTATGTTAGTTGGATTGGATTTACTAGTTAGTCATTGGAGCATCTAATTCAATGGCTCGCAGGTATCCTTGCATGTTACTTGTTACTACCTGCCATAGTAACAAGCCATAAAACAATCCTTTCAATCACTGAATTAATGAGAAAAAACTGTTTTTAGCGGGACAAGAGGGATCAGAGCTTGGTTCCACACAAAAAGCCAGAGACACTGGATGAGTTGGGAATGGCTGTGTTTGTTCATGCACGAAGCATTCCCATATACACCCAGTTTCTAAATTCGATGCAAGAGAAAATGGAAAGGTTATTTTTTTAAATAAATTGTCCTGGATTTGTGCCAAACTAGAAATCATTTTGAATGTAGGCATGCTGGTTTGTGATTTGTTTTTCACTTCTATTTCAAGTTAAAATCCTTGTAAAAGCAGTAAATTTTTTCACCAAAAATGTAGTTTGTTTTCCATTGTATTGACAATGGGTTGCATAGAGATATCAAAATAATTTAAAAAAATAATTGTTCATGGAAGTTTTGGAATTTGCGCTTTAAACACTGCTTGGTAGAATTGCCTGGTGTGACCCCTTTGTCCTGTGTTGCCACCTTCGGATCTGTAAATAGTGACATAAATTGATTTTGTTANTACGGCATTAGCAATCACAAATACCTTAACTTACCACAAACAGCAACATCACAAAATTAACCTGTCCAACAGTTTTATTGATACTAAACTGAATATTCATAAATCCTTTGTAGCATTTTGTTGTTGTTAGATGTGTTAGTTATAGGGCAGTTTAAAATTGTGTAGTACAAAGATAGAGGGGACATGTTTTCTGACTTAAAACAAAGCAATGGCAATTCTCAATAAGGTCTGTACTATTGTTGGTGTTCCAGATCGTTATTTTTTGTAAATCGCAACAATTTATTCGGCCGAAACCGATGCTTCGGTGCATCGCTATTGATAACTTTAAAGTAAAGATTTTTGGGGAAACTAGTATTTTTCTGTTGTCTGTTGCAGGCCGAATGGAAACGCGACAAGGGNCATTTTGTTGTTGTTAGATGTGTTAGTTATAGCGCAGTTTAAAATTGTGTAGTACGAAGATAGAGGGGACATGTTTTCTGCCTTAAAACAAAGCAATGGCAATTCTCAATAAGGTCTGTACACTATTGTTGGTGTTCCAGATCGTTATTTTTTGTAAATCGCAACAATTTATTCGGCCGAAACCGATGCTTCGGTGCATCGCCATTGGTAACTTTAAAGTAAAGATTTTTGGGGAAACTAGTATTTTTCTGTTGTTTGTTGCAGGCCGAATGGAAACGCGACAAGGGAAAGCTTAACAAGGCACTTGCTAAAGTCAAAGAAGAAACATACACTAACAATTTGGAACCCATAGTCAACCGGATAAACCAGTACGGCAAGGTTGAGGATTTAATGAGAACAGCTGTTGAAGACTTGGAAGCAGGTAACTCGTTATATTGTTTTTGAATAGAATAGATTGTAGCAATTACATTTGGCAAGTTACTAAAAATTAGGTAAGAGCCAAAAATAGCAAGAACCTTGACTACGTAGTAATGATTGGAAATTTGCCAGATGTTGTAAAGGACTTTAAGTTCAATCTCTAACTTGAAAATGCTTCACAACTTTTTTACAATCTTAAACGTAGATTTCGAAAATGCGTATTGGTGGGAATTGTTACTTCATATACATACTTTCTTAGCAGTAATAAACTGTTTGGTAACTCCAATAAGCGCTTCTGGTTGCAAAACATGTTGTTTACCTTTTTCCAAAGCGAATTCAGCGGTGGAGGGAGAATTGCAAATCCATCAAGAACGAGGGGAACTCCCCACACCGGAACAAATCGCCAGCTTTCAAAAACAGGAAGAGGAAATTAATGATCTCATGCAAAGTAAGTTGTTTGGTTGGTGGTTTATATTCAGGTAATACGCGTCCCCTAGACTGTTGTGCATCAACAATTAGATTTGTTATTGACACGAGTGCGGTTTGCACAAAACGGCTGGTCGCGGCATTTTCGTGCCGTGCAATCAGCTATTTAAAATATTGTCAATGCTCTGCCTAGTTGTTTATATGGTCTCGAAAAAAATATTCCCAAACCTCAGTATCGATACTCACCATATTATTTTAAAGGCGCAATACCCTGCACAGCATTTGTCAACGTTTTTTCTGTAGTGCTTTAATCCCTTGTACAAAGCACACGTCAGTGTTGAACCATTGAGGGGACAGGGGCGGAGACAGTGCTGCCCACCAAAGACGGTTTACAGTCTCTTCCCTTATTATTTCCGAAATAAAGGAACAAATTTTGAGTCGTTTGCAAACCTTTTTATAGACCAAGCAGTTTATTTGTTCCCTTTAAATCTTCGTCCAGATGTATTTCCTTCTCAGAGTTCCAGTTGTCAATTCACTGACCTAACAAAGCCTCCGCTTTGAACAGGTATTAAAACCGCTGAAAAATCAAAAGCGGAGATTGAGAAAAGGAGAAAGGAGCACAAAAATAAGATGGACCGTCTGTGGGAGTTTATTGATGAGCAGGATCGCTTGAAATTAGCCCTGGAGGAAAGAACTAGGAAAGCTGAAGAGGGTTTAAAACTACAACGAAAGTAAGTCGATGGATNCGAAAGTAAGTCGATGGACTTTTCTGCATTATCAAGCATGTGGTGAACTGATATGGAAAGTGGTCATCAAGGTTTCTGTGCTTGATCGAGCACTAAACAGAAGCATTGCATGTTTGGTATCAAGAAAGTTCTATGATCTATGATAAGTGAACTGTCAAACGGTAGTCGGTATTAGAAATTAAATTTCATAAACTTTTCGGTCGTAACCGACACTAAATCAATTGCCACTCTGTTTGGTTTGTCGACACAAAATGTTGACAATATAACACCAAAATCGTGCGCTTTTTGCCCTAACTAGCTCATTTTGCCACAAGCTTAGCGATTCATATTCTCGTTTGCAAACAGGCTTTAACGAACAATCAAATGTACGTTTATAACAATTTACTTGCTCATTTTAGACTTGTACATTGGAAACTTACGGGGAAGGACCAACGGAACACCGATTTTTCGTTTCTCCAAAACAGTCTCCTTGTGCGAAGTCTCCAATCCAGAAGCGATCCGCAAAAAGTTGAAGAATACGAAATAGAAGAGAACCTGGCAGGTGAGACATTTTTGTATGCATACAGGAGGCAGTAAAAACTGTTGGTCGATATCTGGTGAAAGCCCAAGTCCTAAATCTCACTAATTCGGCAACAAAACATACATTTTCATTTCTTTCAAGACTTTAACGCCAATTCACCCCCTACAACGGTTATTATGTCCACTGCTTTGCAGTCTACAAACAATTTTCTAAAATATTTATACCACTCTGCTTTAACCGGTTTGTATAAGCTAACAATTAAAATCGATTTCAACAAACGTTTTCGTGTGATAGTTGCAATGTCTTGGTCAAAAATCATGACGAAAGGGTAAACTGTGCAACATGCTACCAGTGGATCCATAACATGTATCTCTTGGTTCTACCTGGTAAATAAACTTTTCGATTTTTTGCATTAACAGGGGCAAAATTGTCGCGCAGACACAAAGCAAACTATAGGTTTGTGATAGCGCTGCTGATGCGCATCGTAACTCCCAAGGTGCTGCTGGAAAAAGGTCCAAACAAGAACTGTATTAAGCGAGTAAGTAAACGAGTCTGCCTTTACCATGAAAACGTAACTGCCCAAACTTTTTTTAACTCTGTTTTGGTTTTCTGGTGGGTAAACAAGTATTATACCAGAGAATTCCTTTTCAGTAAAGGGGGCGGATGAACCAAAAGCTTAATTTACAAAGAAATGCTTGTTTTAATCAGAAACCAAACAGTGTGTTACTGTGTACTACTCGAATTTGTGTTGTCTCGTTATGCATCTAAACTGCAAATAAAACACCAAGTACCAAAAACTTTTATTCCAAAACGCAAAAACCTATTTAATCATTTGCAGGTAGTAAACTTCGTATCAATCCATGTGATAAAAGCAAAACGTCTGCTGAAGCAAATAGCTTCGGTGCAGGCACAGTACGTGAACGTCGGTCTTATATTGAAGGAGTCGTCGATCGTGGTGGATTTTGACGGCGACCAACCAAACCTTTGCAGGTAGGTTGACGAAAACTTAATCAGCAAAAAAACATGTTTGGCCATTTTGTGAGGCATCGGAGTTATTCTATTTGTGCGATAAGTTCATTGTGGCGACACATAAAGAAATACACGTGCTTCGAGCATAAATAGTAAATACATAACACATTGCGGCGGTATTAAACCCGTTATTAGGTTACGTCATGAGCAGTAAACAATGAACGTACGGTAAGAACTTTGTTTGAAGAAACGCGACACAGATGTCTTTGTGTGTTTCGACAGTTTCCAAATCGAATTTGTGTTCGCCAAAGATGACGCATCTGCCTCATATCAACCAATCCACTTTCACTTCCACGATTCTCCCACGTGGTTCGGCAAATTCAAGTGAGTGTCATAACGAATAAACACATTTCCAAACAAGGCGGTTGCATGCGTTTTTCGTAACCAAAATTTTTCGAAATTTTTGCCCATATTTATCGCATAACCAGCAACCTGTAGTGATGGTAATGTTTGAAATACAACTTTTCCAATACCGAATAAGGTACTTTGCATTGAAGATAGGTAAATTATGCACAAAACGCGTTCATTCGAACATAAGGTTTGGGTTGGGAACATTTTATGACAAAGATTTAAACATCCAACACAAATAAACTTTCTAGAACATTTCATTAATTCAGTTCCATTTAAAACCAACGCACGAAAGCGCTAACCAATGCTTTGCTTCTATCTCAGCCGTCTGGAAATCGAGGGGGCGCTCAGCGACGTCTCCCCCATGTCGGCGTTCTACTTCAGTGACCTGGTCAACGCTGTACTGAACGTCATCAAGAAAAAGGGCTAGAAAAAAACCTAACGTAGCAAAATCCTTTGTCAACGGCACAATCCCTTTTCAACATGGCCGCCGATCGCTCCAAGGAGTTGAACTTGGTGTGCGGATGTCCAACGTGGTGCCTGTGACAATAACTCTAGCCAAAAGTGTTCCATAAATCATATACTGGGCGAGAGAGAGAGAGAGAGAGGCTATGGGCCTTTTTTTACCCTTTCTCTTTTTGTTACCGCTCAAAAGCCTTGCCAAAAGTTCTATTGCCTGGTTTGTTCGTGTTCAGTCTATCGTTTTTCGTTCTATTGTGCTTTAGTATTGAACACACAAAATAACACTGAAACACGGGAACATGGCATTCGAATAAGTGTATCTGAATCGGAATATGGGACGTTGACGGGTAGAAGAAATATACGTTAATTGACGCTTGACAAGTCCACAGGAAATACCATTTTGTGTAATGTAAACATTATTTGACTCGTTGACAACGTGGAAAGCCACCGCCTTCACTTTACCGTACTCGAAAAGCTTTATTCGAGCTGATATTCACTACAGTAGCCCGTGTTGAGGTCGTAAAAATGAAAAAAATCAATGTTTTGATTATCAGACCATGTGTATTATCAAACACGATTAGACGAAGGGACTCTACAGAAGAATATTACGCAGAAAAATTGGTCCAAAAATACCTAACGTGACGTGTATAACTGTTACCAAGCAATAATAAACTTGTTTGTGCCTAATTGGTGTAAACTCTAGTTTATGAATTTGTACAAATTAAATGCAAATAAATTTGGGTGAGAATTTTTGTTTAGGTCAAATCAACATTGCTGGCTTTCATGGCTGCGTTTTTTATGGTAACACCAGTCTTGCGAGNACACGATTAGACGAAGGGACTCTACAGAAGAATATTACGCAGAAAAATTGGTCCAAAAATACCTAACGTGACGTGTATAACTGTTACCAAGCAATAATAAACTTGTTTGTGCCTAATTGGTGTAAACTCTAGTTTATGAATTTGTACAAATTAAATGCAAATAAATTTGGGTGAGAATTTTTGTTTAGGTCAAATCAACATTGCTGGCTTTCATGGCTGCGTTTTTTATGGTAACACCAGTCTTGCGAGCCCCCATCATATACGTTTTGCACCCCCACAATCCCAGCATGTTTTTGACATCTCAGTAATGTGTTGCGTTGTGCATGGATGCGATATTTTGATTGCTGTTGAACGCCTTTGGTTAAATCATTTGCACCTACCTTCGTTATGCGGAATCGACAAGGTGTGCTCGATTTCTGTTTCGTTTCTGTATGTTTTTTTTTGACAAAAGGCGAACGTTATTAAAACACATGCGACATACGAATTTCCCGGGTCTCGCAGCAAAAATGGTGCTGAAAAAGGTGGGTAATTACAGCACTATTGGTGAGTCACATTAAGAATCACGAATTGTCCAGAAATTTCGGGTATGTATGAGGTTATGGGCCGAAAACGGAACTCTACAGCATTATGCAACAGACAGGTAGGTCTCTTTTTGATTACTGATGCTGAGTATTTAATGACAATTTTTTCTGGCTAAACTGCAGCTGGTGGATTTCGTACAACTTGAAGAACTGATTCCAAGAAGTTAGAATCTTTGGCACAACAAAAATGGGTCGCGGAAAGAGTATTATATATATACATTGGCTACAACTAGTTGTTTATTGCACCACTTAATATTTTTATTGTGTTACTCAAGCTGCGTTTAGTCTTTCAAAATCAAACTAAAACGGAGCTTTCAAACCTAAGTTTTGTTTGGGTAATCCTCGTTAAACCAAAAGGGTGGCTTTCACCACCTTGCCATTTCGCAAACACTTAACCTAATTTAAAAAACGATATTTGTTCACTATATTACTCTACATTTGATCGCATAGTTCAGCGATAGTAATACTGTGGTTCGCCGATTTTTTTTTGTGATTTTTCTAGCTGAATAGCTCAGATTTGTCCGGTGTTTTTTAACAAAACCTATTGTTTATCGTATTTGTATTGACACTAACTTTCTAATTTTGCGGCTCGCTAGTGTTTGTGGTTTTCCTCACGTGACTCTTCCACTGAACAAGTTTTCCCATCCCTGCCATAGTTGCAGGGTAAAAAAAGAGGTAAAATCCTTTCAGATGAAGGACCTGTGAAAAGCACTTCGTACATATGAAAGCAAGCGAGGTCCAAGACACTTTTTCACATTATGATTGCTCTTGGCGTTTCCAGCAGGTTTGCTGCTCATATACCCAGGTGATTTACTCTATTAAACACAAAACATATCATCAATTTACTTTTATTATTAAAGCAGAAATTTCGGCCGA